>PVLC010009631.1:35021-53592 GCA_004027655.1 Graphiurus murinus | reverse complement strand
TTTTTTTTGCGGTACTGGGGATTGAACTCAGGGGCATTCTACCTCCGAGCTATATCCTCAGCCCTATTTTTTATTCTTTATTTTGAAACCGAGTCTCACTAAGTTGCAGTGTGCCTCACTAGGTAGCTGAGGCTGGCCGCGAACCCGGATCCTCCGGTCTCAGCCTCCCGAATGCTGGGATTACAAGCGTGCGCCACCATGCCCGGCTGCATCTTCTTTTTTTAAAGAAGAAAGGAGAGAGTAGAATACGTTGCAGTCATATAAGCTTGTGGCTATTACATGTTTTCACATTTCCTATATTTAACAGATGCTCATTCAGAGCTTTCTGCAGGTTTCACCAACACCAGCGCTTACCCTGACGATCAAGGGTCCCCATTCCTCCCAGCTGAGAACATGGGCAGTCTGGGTCCTAGACCCGTGACATGGTGTTCTTTATGGGGACTGAGAAGACAGTTCAGAACCAGAGCACATAAGGGGTTACCAAGTCCAGGAAAGAGAAAAGTAGCCCGAGATGTTATTAAACATTCAAAAAGGAAGGTATCAGCTTAGGCCAGTCCAAAGGCTTCTTTCCCAACAAGTTTACTCCCCAACAGATTGCGAGGCCCCTTGGGAAGGGCCCCACGTATGAATTATTGTCTCTGTAGTTCTGGGGATATGGTAAGTAGCTGAAGAGCAACTGCATTCTTCTAACATTGCATCCCAGAAATCGAGTAACGAAAGCTTGACCTCCTGAGGAAGTGAGACTGGAGTGTGGAGGCTCCTGTCCACTCTCCAGCTCACTGCCCGCAGACTTCAGCAAAATGCTGACCACACTGTCCTACACTTGCTTACCCACCGAAGAAAATAACCATACATAGCCTCTCCCAAACTCTTGCAAGACAAAGATAATGTGCGCACATCACTTAGCCGCACATTTGACAAATGGAGGGCCTGGTTAAATTATTATAATTACTTAAGAAAAGACATGTCACATACTTCCAAATATTCAGAGGTGATGTGCAGATCACATACATGGATACGACCTTCTTGATTTCTGAGGCTTCTTACTGACATGATTTTGTTAGTCCAAGTTGACATAAAATATGTTTCAAAAAGATATGTTTGTATGGAATACATGATTCTTGAATTTTCTCATTAAAAGCTCACTATAATCTTTTAAGACATTACTGTTCTTATTTTATGGAGGGGTGCAACTGAGGCCCAGAGGGGTCACTAGTGTTTCCACAGTCGCGTAGCAGGTGACCTGTAGAGTTGATATTTGAACCTAGGTTGCTAGAAATCCAAAGTCTGTGCTTTTAACTACATGTCTCTTGTATCTTCTTTTAATCCATATTGTCCCATCATCCCAGATGTGGAACTGCTATAAAAACTAAACTACAGTATATAATATAATTATATTATAATAAGAATATAATTATAATGAATATAAATATAAAATATGTAGTAGTATACAATGTAAATATATTATATATTCTGTATAGTATGCAATATTTAATGTAATTAATATATAATATAAATATAATATTAATTAATTAAATTAATATTTTCATATATATATATAAACTCTAGGTCATGGTTTCCAACCTATTTTAATGTACTCATGTAATTTTATTGAGATATTTTCAGCACTGAACACTTGGAACTTACTGGGTTAATTGACTTTTGACTAAAGCTGGTGGGCATTATTCTCAAACAAATGCAATTTAACAAGCTGTGTTGAGAAATATCTTCCAAATTCTTACAGGCATTGTTTTTCTTCTCCAAAGTGTCTCTCCGCCCTTTCCCTTATAGGATGTACAATCTTCCCTTTCCTGTAGTGTTGTGCTTTCTTACCAAATTATTTCCTTTCCTACTGTGCTGAGTAGAGGAACCCACTCAGAGGCTTTCCAGCCAGCTACCCTATCCTGGGGTTCCCAGTCCTGCAGATCAGGGGGCCCCACCCTCCTCCAAGGATGGTTCTCTAGCTCTCAAGGACCGTTTCTTGCCCTATCTCTTAGGTTCAGCAGTGAGCTTGCCTTGGTTCCCTGGGTCCACGCAGGCCCGGGAGGGACTGGGCTGTTGGAAAGTCCAGCATTGCCTACAGGGATGGGAGAGGGGTTTTCAGGAGGGCCGAATATATGCTGCCATGATCCTCATCTTTCTCTGCTCCAAGAGAAGGCAAAGGATTACCTTGTCCTACCACCAAAGGCCACGGTACCCCAAAAGAAAGCCTGTGGTTCTGGAGGGTACCCAAGACCTGAGGCAGGGACCATCTTTTGTGGCAATGCTTTGGGTCTGCAGAACTCCCCTTGTGAAGTTTTGCATTGGTGGGGACTCGAGGTGGGGACCCCTCCCTCGGGGACACCGTCCTGGTAGCCCCAGGGCTAGCCGCAGGACAGGGAGCCTTGGTGTTCAGCACATGGGGGTGGGGAGGGAAGGAAGAAGGACAAGACAGGAGGAAGGATCCGGGCAGCTGCATGGATGTAAGAAGGCTCTCATGTGCTGAGGGGAAACTTTCAACCTGCCCTGGGAGTCAAGACTTTAATAACCAGATTAGACAAAAGTCACTGAACTGGAGTGAATTCTCTGATGGGACTCAAATTCCATTATTGGGCAAGATTAAGTTTTCTCCCCCTCGGCCCCCTCCAGTGAGCAGAAATGGGGTTCAGAGTTATTAGAAAAGATAAAAAACCACTCGTTTGCACCTCACTGAGCCGAGACTCCTCCATCAAACCAGCCAACATAAGATCATAAAATCCGACTCCCCGCTGCCTGGAAGCACAAACACAGAGCCGTCCTCCCTCTCTTCTCCTGCTGCTGGTACCTCTGCACCATGGAGCTGAGGAAGCTAAAGGCCACTTGGAGGCCTCCTCTCCTGACTTAACTCCAGCTTTCAAATTAAACACTCCTATTTTTCATAGAGCAACTTTCCTTTCCAGCTCCTTTTCATTTCGCAGGACCTTATCTTAATGAGAAAATTCCTAAGGACAGAGCAACCAGTGTTTGCAAATCAGTGTCTTATGTATGAGGCTGACACATGCTTACTTAGGGCAATTTGATGGCCCTAAGTTTATTCTGACTAGTGTCACAGAGCTTTCTAGCAGGGACCAGGGCTGCAGAAGCCACATCCAGGCCTGTCTTGATGATAAACCCTGCAGAGATGAACTCTTCACTGATGATGAAAGTTATCATAGATTTCCAGAGACATGCATTCGTATTTGCTTTTATTCAACAGAATATCATATGTCTGTGTCATTTCTGTCTTCATTCATTCCTAAATCCAGCAACTAACTGTTCTTCAAAATCATGTACCTCAAGGAACCCTTCTTCAGGGTGGTTTTTTTTCCCCCTAAAAAATTCTTCATTGGCCTTTTTATTTATTTTGCAAATGATCAATAGTTCGGGCCAAGCTCAAACATGTTTACATTTTCAGAGTGTGAAGCTAACTTCTCAGAGTGTTAAGCTGAGTGTATGTGAGAAAGACCGTATATATAACATCACTGGCAATTCTTATTTGCAGCCCTGATGGAGAATCAGAATGGTAAAGGACCACAGGACACAGTCATAAACAGCTTGAGATCATTTCCAAGAAGATTCTAATAGGCCCTTTCTACTTAAAAACCACTTTAAAAGATTATTGTTTTGTCCTAGGATAGATTCTATCTCACTTTGGATTTTACTGCTTTCATTTCTATTGTTGAGGTGTTGTTAGTACTATTTTCATAGAATAGTCATTTATGGTGGGGGAGGGGATTACACTGGGCTTTATTAAGAGAGGATATGAAAGAAAAGGATAGGTGTGTGTGTGTGTGTGTGTGTGTGTGTGTGTGTGTGTGTGTTTGTGTAAAATGAAGAGCTGGCCTGGGGTGGACATAAGCAAGTTGCTCCAAGGTGGAAGTAACTAAGTTACCAAGATGAAAAGAGGTAGGAAGTGTTATGTAAGTTGAAGAACTGTCCTCATCCTGGAGAGAAAAGCTAAGGGGTGACAAGGAAATGGCGAAGGAATACCCCATACCTTCCCAGAGCAGCTCTGTGCACCCACCGCAGTGCCGTTGATGCTCAGAGCAGGGGAGTAACACGCAGCACATGGATAAATGTGAAATAAAGGAAGGTGTAATTCTTCAGCCCACATTCAACATTCACTCAGAACGCCACAGAATGAGAACCACAAAACGGATGTGAACTTTGTGATAACTTACATTTTCACCTTTGATTCCAGGAGCCGGAGATTGAGGGGATATTTTTCAATATTATTCTCCACATCCATGGCCAGCTGGTGACTAGAAACAGAAATAATGTCTCAATATAGCTCAGTCCAGGAGGCTAGTGTGTATAGCAGCTGTGCATTTAAATTTGCTTTTCTGAATCTATTAACAGAATCCTGAGAGTGGTGCTAGATCCAGACCATCCCTAGAAAGGCTGCCATGGCCTCGACTTTCACCTCCCTCCTTTCATGTCTGCTACTCACCTCAACATTCATAGCCAAGGCATGAAGGCCATCTTTTTTTTTTTTTTTTTTTTTTTTTTTGACACTAGGGATTGAACCCAGAGACCTTCTACCTCCATGCTATACCCTCAGCCTTTTTAAATTTTGAAACAGGGCCTCACTAAGTTGCTTAGGGTCTCACTAAGTTGCTGAGGCTGATCTCAAACCTGCAATCCTCCTGTCTCAGCCTCCCAAGTTCTGGGATTACAGGCATGCATCGCCATGCCTAGCTTCACACTTTGATTTTTTTGCTTCCAGAGTTTTTAAAGGCGACTTACCAAATTTATTTAACAGACTATGGATTGATGATGGCCACAGTGACAGAGGCACTGCTACTGGAAAGTACAAGATCCGAGCAGGGGGACCTGGCCGGGCTGTACAGTGGTGGAAACTGAGCAAGGAGGGTGGAGGAAGATGGGGAGGGCTACTAAAATCAGCCATAAAGAAAAGGAAAAGATAGAAAAGAACTGTCCCCTTGCCCCTTCAGCTCACACAGGCATCTCCCCCTTAGGAAATTGGAACAGGTGAGACCCGCTCCCTAGAGACTACTGGGAGGATCCTGGCTCCCAGGGCTCCTGGGCAGCTTGGGAGGTGGGGGCACTAGTACTTGGGGTTCACTTAATTCTTCATCACTTGCTTTTTTTACAAATGTGTTTATCATCCTCTCTGCTGAACTGATACAGAGATGGGGACAAGGTGGCAAGACAGCAGACAGTCCCTGTCCCCAGCACTGTGCTCCCAAGGGAAGGCGCATGGACCATTAGGACAGGTGATGGGTCCCTGGGGGACAGAGGCCCTGGCCCAGGGCAGGTGGGCAGGACAGTCTCATTCTTATATCTCTGTGGTCTTCTATGGACCGCAGCATTATAACAAGCATGCTTTAAGGTCTGTTAAATATCCCATCAATTTCAAATCAGCAGGTTGGGTAATAGAGATGTATATGAGTGTGCTGTAGGGCTGCATCCAGGCAACAGCCCAAGGAAGAGATATTTGTATCACCAAGATTGCTAGTTTGGGGTATAAGTTATATATCCTCAGCAAACTGTAACTATGGACACCCATTGGTTTAAAAGGGCAACATCAATGCAATCTATCAGTGATTGCCGTGGTTGGTTAATACAGTGGTTCCATGTCAGCAGACTGTGTGACATACAGTTTCACACCTATCAGAGACCCAGTCTGGCTCAGTAACTACAAACATGGCATTGAGTTCAGGTCTTCCTTGAGTTAATAGATGCTCATCATGACCAACAGCATTGTAAGAGCCCCCTAATTAATGGTCTCACCAATCACTCCTCTCTTTTCCTGGGCAAATACCAAGCTTTATTGAGTGTGTGTGTGTGTGTGTGTGTGTGTGTGTGTGTGTGTGTGTCAAGCAGTCACACACACACATGCATGAGTGCATGACTGGCCCTGCATATGGTCTCCAATAGCATAGAGTTGAAGCCCCCTCCCCGCACGCTATCTACCACAAAACCCTGTTGAGCATTCAGAATAAATGTAATGTCTCAAGTGGGAATAACCGATCAACTGCTATGACACCACTACCACTTAACTTATGGTCATTTGGAGAAGTCAAGGTGATTCATATCAGTGCCCAAGTCGGCTACATTATAATGAAGCACTTAATCTGCTCACTCAAAGTACACCAATTTTTCAATCAAATCTGACAGCTTTCAAGGACACAGTCCTACCCATAAGCAGAGCAGGAAAATTTCCAAAATCCATGCAAATAGGTATAGCCACTAGGGCTGATGACTCCTGCTTTTCTTCTCCCTGTCGTGGACAAACAGGAAGGGGAAGGTCATCCCACAGCCCTTTGATCTTCGAGAGGAGACAACTTTGCATCCCTGGAATTCCTCAGCCATGATTGCAAAAAATTAGTCCATGAAATAACCTGGCCATTTTCACAAATGCTTAGCTTTCCCAATCTCTGGATAACAAAGGGAGGGGCGGAAGCCCATACATATACCATTAAGTTCCACAAATCTTCCTGAGAGCAGAGAGCTAGGAAAGGTTCATGTCGGTACATGTTCAGTATAGAGTTGTGGTCAATTAGCAGGGAGAAAAAAACTTTGCAGTTCATTTCCTACATTAAAATCAATAATGAAAAACTGACATAGTCAGGTTTAATAAATAAATGGGCTGCACATCACGGAGACAGTGTGTCCTCAGAGAATCAAACTAGAGGAGGAGGTTTCTGAGTAACTAGAAGGGCTCTGAACTGCATCCACACCACTGGTCCTCACCCCAACTCCTCATTAGAATCACGCTAAGGAAGCTCTCGAGAAATGCTGATTCCAGGGCCTTTTCCCAGGCTTAGCTTCCATTTGTCTGGTCTGGGGAGGGCTTAAGCCAAGGCATTTTCATTAACCTCCGGGTCAGGTCTAAATGCAGCCAGAGTGAGAACTGCTGGTCTACACCTAGGGCATCACAACACGAGTCTCTATGGGAGAAAAGTCTTTCTAGTGTCGGATAAAAACTTGTTAGTTATTACTGTGTATGTACAACTAGTGATGGCCGCCATAAGATGTGGGCGTGGGGGAAGGGTATGAGCTTTCTTCTTCTTCAAACTCTTTTTTAAATTTAAATTTAGTTTATTTTAACTCATACACAAAAAATAAAAATTATACGTACCAGTGGGGTAACATGATGTTTTGATATATGTATGCAATGTGCAATGTTTAAATTAGGTTAAACATGTATCTCCTCAAACGTTTGCCATTTCTTTATGGTGAAAGCTTTCAATGCAATTTCTTCTAGCTTTTTGAGGCGCATAGTGCATTACTCTCTACACTCACCCTACCGGGCAACAGCACCACAGCTTCCTGCTCCATGAATACTAGGTTCCCTTTTCCATCCCTGCCCCAACACTCGCAGCCTCTAGTAACTACCGTTCTACTTTCAACTCCTATGAAATCAACACTTTTAGATTCCACATATGAATGCAGAGTCTTTCTGTGTCTGGCTTATTTTATTTAATGTAATGTCTTCCAGCTTCATCCATGTTGCAAATACCAGGACTTCATTCTTGTTTTGGCTGAATAATATTCCATGGTGCCTGTGTGCCACATTTTCTTTATCCACTCATTGGAACTTGGGCTGTTTCCCTGTCTTGGTGATTGTGAATAGTGCTGCAATAAACATGGAGTGTTGCCGTCTCTTCCACATACTGATTTCATGTCCTTTGGCTATACACCCAGGAGTGGGATTGCTGAATCATACAGTAGTTCTATTTCTATTTATTTATTTTTATATTTTTAGTTTATTTGAGGAACCTTCTTGTTTTCCACAATGGTTCAACTTTGTTATTTTTATTTATTCACAAAGAACAGGTATAGCAAGGACAAGTGAAATCCCTAGGTAACCTGGGACTTCTCATCTGCAAAGGGCCCTGGCATATGGTGACATGACACATTGTTGAATTATGGGCCTGGAATGATCCTGAGACACATCTGGTGCAACATCTGCCTAGGAGGCCGGCCAGGAGGTCCATGCAGTGCCATCTAAGGTCGCCTCCTTTGAGGCCCTCAGAAACTGCAGTCAGTACTGCTACCTTCCTTTTGAAAGATGAGGAACCTGGGCTCCGGACAGTTAAATAAGCTGTGCAGATTCACAAAGCCAGAGACAGGCAGAAAGAGGACGGGAACCCACATCTCTCCACTTCCAGGAATGTTCTCCAGAGCATTGCTCTTTTATTTACACTCCTCTGGGCACTTCCAGGGCCTGTTGACTTGGCAAAGCCCCCTGTGGTGGAGCAGAATAAATTTTACAAAAGTCACGACTTTCTGAGTCAGGAGGCTGCTTCTCACAAATCCTCTTCACTGCTTTTTGTTCTACTTTCCCAAATAGGAGGCATCCTGAGACCTCTCTTGTACAGGAGTGTCCCTTCAAACGTTTCACGATGGCCCTTTGCTGCTCCTGAGACTCTTTCCTCTGAGCGGTGCTTCCTGCGTTCTCTGAAGCAGATTTGTGTGGATCCCAGGCCCTCACACTTTGGGCGCACCTCCTCTAGTGTTCTCAGGATGTCAGTGCACTTTCTGAATTGGATGCCAGAGCCAAGCAGACAGCACATGGGTTCTGCTGGTCCAGAGCAGCGGGGACTCAGCCAGCAGCTGAGAATAGGGGCTCCGGGACAGGGCTGTTTCCAGCCCTCAGACACTCCAGCACAGACACATGGACTTCATATGATTCTGTATGACCACACGACTAGCCTCAAACCTAACTATACCTCAAATGAGTCACATTTCTCAGCTCTGGCCACACAGATAACATAAGGAACTGACAAATCTACTTAATCATTTTTGACTCTCCATGTTTTCCTTTTTCATGCAAGCTTTTCAACCTAGGAAATGATTTAATTTCCTTTATTTATTTATTTTTTTACTTACTTTTCAAGCAAATATTTTCCATCGTGAATTTGTTTTAAAGGATTCTGTAATCTTTTCAGTTCTTCCTGTAAAAAAGAAAAGAAGTGTCTTACAATTTACATCATGCACTTCTGACAATATTTTTTAAGGACAATTATTAGCAAAATTGAGATAACTATTAAGAGTTCTGGACTTTGTATTGGTTATGATTTTTTTTTAATGCTGAAAGTCGAACCCAGCAGCATTCCACTCTGAGCTACACCCCAGCTCTATTTTCTTTTTTGTTTTGAAACACAGTCTTGCTTAGGTTGCTGAGGTTGTCCTCAAACCTGCAATCTTCCTGTCTCAGCCTCCCAAGTACTAGGATTATAGGCATGCACCACCACGCCCAGCTGTGGTTATGAATTTAAATACACAATGCAGTATAGTCCTTGATTTAATTTGAATGCAATCCTGTCACTCAAATTGTGTAATTTTCTTCACTGAAGATAATGCTACCTGCTATTTTCCAGAGTGGGGATGTGTTTATATGAATCTACCTACATTTTTTCCAATTCACTCTGTGAACAGTCGTGTTCCTGGTTCTTGGATGAGTGAGTGCTGGGCGTGATCTTTGAGCAACTACTCCCTCTGTTCTTGGAACTCCCCCCCCACACACACACACACACCTCCTCAGAAACTTGGACATCCATCATCTTTGTAATTCTATTCCTCTGGCTAGGAGGATGTGAATAGATGACTGGGAGGTGGGACCTAGGTGTTGGAGGAAGTCGGTCACTAGAGTTGTGACCTGGAAGGGTTCATTTTCTCCCCAGCTTTCTCTCTCTCTCTCTCTCTCTCTCTCTCTCTCCTTCCTCCTCCCTCCCTCATCCCGCCAGTAGTTCATTCAGCATCAATGGATGACTCCACTGATGAGGTCAGAGCCCTCATGATCCAATCCCTCACCCTTGGCCCCACCTCTGCACATTGCTACATTGGGGATCAAGCCTTTGGGGAACATTCCAGATTCAAATCATTACAGAACCCTAGCCCAAAGCAACTGAATACAAACTTCTAAGATGAGCCATGGAACACCAAAAGTTTAGAACTGGACAGTTGTGTTTTGCTGGTTTTGTTTTAACAATGTCTTTTAAAAAACTGTCTTATTCAGAAGACCAATGAGTAAAGAAGGTCATGGTCTTCAGCTGTTTTTGTTGGTTGGTTGTGTTTCTGTAGTACTGGGAATTGAATCCAGGACTTCGCACACACCATGCAAGGGCTCTATCGCTGAACTACATCCCAAGCCTTTCTTATTTTTATTTGGTGACAGGGTCTTGTTAAGTCTCTGATCCTAGTTTCAAACTTGTGATCTTTCTGCCTCAACCTCCTGAGTACTTGGGATGCAAGTGTGTGCCACTGTACCTGGATTCTGGTGCCTTTGTGCCACAGGATGATGCTTTTACGTGAAACATTGGTTCCACAAATCTCATGTGAAGAAGGTTTCTGCATCTTCTGCAGAATTGTTGTATGTGATTCTATACATCGTGCTATAGTATCTCCCATATATAATGGAATGAAGAAGAAACTCACTTTAGAATTTAGTACTAGGGGTATTTTCCCCTTATAATATAATAATCCTTTCTTTTCATCAATAATATATCTTACAGAAGTCATTTGTTTTTCTTTGGCTGCAAAAAGCTTAATCTAAATTAAATATTTAACTGTATAACTATTATTTCCAAACTGTTAGTACAATTATCTCCCCCTCTTTCACTACATGCAATGTGAATATTTTTATTTTTATTTTAACTCTTATTATGTGTGTGCTTTTCACAGTAAGTAGAAGCAAACACTAAACAGACAATGTATATATGATAAATAAGTAGAAAGAGAGAGAAGATAGATAGATAGATAGATAGATAGATAGATAGATAGATAGATAGATAGATAGATGATAGAACATCCTTTGCAATCTTATACATGGTATTTTACTTTTAGGTAAAAGCTCCCTCTTTGGCCCTATAGATCCTGACTCCTTAGTCCAGGAAAAAGTCTCCCCATCCATCCTCTTCCCCCATCCTTCCTACCTACTCCTTCATCATATCTCATCTCACCTCCTATGATATAACCAGCAAATCCAGGTTATTTAAAGGTCAGGTTTGATGCCACTTTTATAGAGAAAGGGACTAGTTTGAATGAGAAATATTATTCTTGAGAATTAGAGGTGGATTTCTAGTTTGTAAACTTTTCCTTGTTTATCCTCTGCATCATGATTAGCAGAAGGGTTAGCCCTTGGCAGGACCAGCCTGCTTTCCTCTGAGATGTGCCTGTGGTGTGCTTCCTTCTTTTCTTTCTCCCTGGAGACTGGGGACGGAAGGAAGAGTTTCTGCACACTGTGTCAGCCCCTCTCTTCTCGAGTCTCTCTTTGTTGGGAGCTGGCTGGGCAGGGAGGGCTTTGGTGCAATACTTTATTCAATCTGACTATCCACATTCTAGAAAATCGTATTAAACATAAGGTCAGTGACTAACAAGAGCTTCTGAACAGCTGCCTGGCTGACAACTGGGAGGTCTGATGCCATTGTTTGGTTATGTAAGCTAACTACACAAAACCTTCGATTCAGTCAACCTGGTGTTCCAGACAGACCACAGCCTCATTCCTGGAGATGGAGAAGGATGTTGGCTTCCTCTCCTCATCTTCAGTTGGAGGTTCTTCTTTGATAAAGTTTTGTTTTATCATTAAAAACATACAAATTTGTCTCTCACCACACTGTTTTCCCACTAATCCTATTTCTGTCTGATTTCCTGTCTGGCACCATTTTTCCTTTGGAAATCATCAACAGGATGGTTTTGGTGTCAGGAGGGTTCCAAATTCTTCATCCACCTTCTACGCAGGGGGGCCCAGCCTGTTTCCCCTCAGCCACAGTCTACGCAGCAGGACCCAGCCTACCTCCTCACCCCCGGTATACCTGACCCACCCTCCTCTCCTCTAAGTCTGGTCAAATGAAATGCTGCAGAGTCCCAGAACCCACAATCCTGACCATCTCCTTAGACACTCATTGACAACACGCTCCCAGCCTTCTGGCCCACCCCATTTCCTTCAGGAAGACCCCAACTCTCCCTATCCCACAGACTTTCCAACCTGGCAGGAGGGCTTATACCCCACCCTGCTTCCTCCGCGCCCTGTGGTGGCCCCAGTGTTACCACTTCCTCTCTACCTGCATCCTCTACTCAGCGTCTGGAGGCCAGGGAGGCTACCTGTCATCCTGAGCTGCCTCTTCTCAAAAGGTACACTTCAGGAATACTAGTTGAATAAATCAATTGAATGTGTTCAGCTAACATGAAAAAGAATTTTAGAAGCTTAATGGATTGGGAAACAACGAAAAGTTTTACATTCTCTTTGCTCATTCTCTGCACCTGCAGATCTTTCTTCACCCATCCCCACCCTCCTCTGTGTCCCAGGAAGCTCTAAACTGTGGGCTTTATCAACCAGGCTACTGTGGCCTCTTTGGAACTTCTGCATGGGTGGCCTGGGGTGAGGCAGAGGCTCAGAGGGAGTCACAGTGGGAGATGCAGGGCTTAACGCACCAGCAGAGCTGAGCTCAATGGTGGTTCTTGCCACATTCATACGACTTTCCTGCCCTGCCAAGACCTCCCCTCCATCCTTGTCATCTTCTCCCTCTTCCTTCTCCTTTCCCCTTCTTGACCTATCCAACTATGAATAGCCAGATGTTCCCTCACTCCTCGTGGGGCCCCTCCACCCTCCCACGCTAACATATATGTGTGAAAATCTTTCAGATGCCCTCCTAAGCAAGTCGTCTGTCCTGTCCTTGGGTCCTGGTAAATGTACCCCAAGAATCCCAAGTTGCTTTTGTTTGCCCTATTATCACAACTCCTTTACATAATCCCATCAGACCAATTAATAACATTAACTATCATATTGATTAACAGAAGAACATATCTATTTGATGACTGATCCCTTGTGGGAGTTGTCCTGACTCAAAGGCCTAAACCCAATATTCCTGCTCCGTTTCACTTTCCAAAAACTGGCACAATTGCTACCATGCTCTATTTAGTTTCTGTCTTAAAAAAAAAAATGTAGGCTAATCCATCTGCAAAGTAAGCATTGAATTATTCAGGTACAGACTGAACACACAGTCTCCCAAATTTGTCCAAATTTCTCCACATAGGACCTGTGCTGAGTGGCAAGGGAGCTTACACCACCTGTTATAGTAGATGGTTGATTGACTTCTTGCGGCACTGCCCACTATGGAAGGGTTGCCCTGACATAACTCGGTTGTTAATGATTAGATGAAAGGTGGACACTGGGCTTTGTTTTTTCATGTCTGAGTTCCCCTTCTTGCCTCTGTCCTGCAGATTTGTCAGTCACTAGCAGTGGAACAGCTCCAAGTCAGACCCAAAGTCTGCCCAGTGATCAAACACTGTCTTTGTTTTATTCCGGCCCCACCACTTCTACTATCTAAAGAAACAAGGCATGTCCTCTGGACAGGTTTAAAATCAAACTCTCCTCAAAATTGTCTCTTCTCTAAAATGCACTTCTGTCTAACCACAGCCTCTTGGCTTTTTGGACTTGGGCTTGGCCGTGTTGTTCCCAGCATACCCCTCTGGAAGTAAGGCCACTTTCGTTGTCTTGTGAACACAATCTGCAGTCTATGCCATTGTGTAGCTGCGGGGGACAAGACCAGTTGTACTCAAAGAAATCAGGTTGTGTTGGAAATAATTCCATATTACTCCTAAGGGTAAATATCTAACAGAAGTCAAAAGCCAAAATTATTCTTGATTTGACTATTCAATCATTCAATTAAATATTACTAGGCTTCCTCACCTCCTCCCCACACACCCCCTTTTTTAAAGAAATGGAAATGTAATAAGGTGCACTAAAAAGGGGGTTACTAATGTTTGCATAATTTGGAAAAGTAGAAGACATAAAATCTATACTAATTTTAGGTCTGCATCATTAAACATGAAATATTGATTATTACTCTTTGTAGCAGAATTTATGAAGCTGGCTGGGCCACTGTGTCCACACAGTAACTCCGAAGCTGTGCTTTCAGACTGCAGAGGCTGTAAATGATGCTCCCTGGCGAGGGCTGTGGGGCTGGCGACCGATCCATAGCCTAAGAGACTTATTTCCAGATTAGGCCAAGAGCAGCCCAGCTGCACAGTCCAACTTCAGAAAATTAAATTGGAGGGAGTCCAAACCTCTGTTGAAATAACTGTGTGAATTACAGTGCTTCCACGGGCCTTGTTATAATATAAATGTGCTTCACAATTTACTGCCATTTCCCTTCTATCCTGCTGTGAATATGGGCATTAATAGTCATCTCATATTTTTTAAAGGCAAAAAAGGCATCAAAATAAGAATGCAAGATTCATGCTTTCTCCCTTGGGAAAACAAAAACTAAATTCCTCTTTTTTTATTCTTTGCAAAAAAAGAGCATACGTTTTATTTATGTATTATGCATTAATGTTTTTTATGGCTGGCAGACCTGTAAATTTCACATGCAGAAGTTACCTAAGCAGCTGAACATGAGTTTCTCTGGGAGACAAAAGGGGCTAATGGGACATGGAAAGCCTGTTTACAGGACCCATTTAGGTACGCTATGGGCACGGGAGACACCTACAAGGTGGGAGAGCTGAAGAGGCTTCCTGTTTCCAGTACTTTGAGGCCATGGTGAAGGATCACTGAGCAGGGTTCCCAGGGAGTTCTGAGCCTCCTAGGCTTGTTCACAGGGCTTTATATTCACTGCCTCTTACATAGTAAACTCAGAAACTTGCCAACATAACTTATGATGGTGAGAATTGCTGTGATGGCCCATTATTTACCCTCATTGACCAACCAGGTTGTGTGCGCAGGCAGCAGGATATAAAAAGCCTTTGACTGCCAAATGAGAGCAAAAAACACCTGAGCCCATTTGAGCAGATGCCAGGGGGAGCATATTAAGTAAGAACACAGTTAGGACTGTTTAAGTCATTGTCCTTTGTCACCTTGGATTGGAGACAGTTTCAGTCCCTTAGATTTTCCTGGCACAGATGGGTGCTTCTGGAAGACACACCGACAGCCAATCGCCCAAGCCAACCCTTGTCCCTAATCTGAATAAGCCCCAGCAAACAGCAGCCCAGCTGCAGAGGATCCAGGATAGGCACACAAGTAAGCAGCCCAATCTTATTTTGAAAAAGACCTTTCAGAATTAAACAACCTCCCTCTCTTTTCTCTGAGATAGAGCACAGTCTCAAGGACTTTGGCTAATTTCAGCTCAGAGACAGTCTAAAGCTGTCATTACAGAACAAAGGCTCAGCTCATTGTAGTCTAACCACTTCCATTAAATCTGGACGCAAGAAATTATTGCCAGTTGTTATAATTTTAAGGTGCTAACTTCACTCAAAATTAATTCAGCTAAACAGCAGGACAGCCATGAAAAATCAACCAAGATTGAAATACTAGGTACAGATATTTTTGCATTTTATATATTTCTACATTCTGAAAAAAATAAAACAAAGAAAATCCTAGAGACATGCTTCAAGCTGAAAACTCAAATACCAAACGAACACAAGAATTTGCAAATAAACGCCTCTCGGACTGCAGATGGAATAGCAAACGTGGATAAGTGAACCCACAGGCCACCAACTCCAGAAGCCTTGCCAATGGACAACAGAACACAGGAAACCAGAACACCATGTGACTCCTCATTGTTTACACTGGTTGACTCATGAATGCACCTCTTTGCCGTGGAGCAAGCCGTCTGGATTAGACTTTTTGCTTAGTCTGGTTGGAAGATGAGTTTGTATGTTTTATGTACCCATGGAGTGGTACTGGGGAAGCAATCCAAATGCATGTTGGGAAGGCTGTTCCCAGCATGCTCTGCAGCCTGCCCTACCTCTCTACTTCTTCCCTATCCCTGGTAACTCTCACCAGGACTATTATGTTGGGCTGCCCAATTGCCCTTCTTTAAGTACATTACCAATAACTTTATATAAACCCTATTGCTGGCCTAAATGAAAATAATCTTCAGGATTCAAAATGCTCCTGCCTCTCTACCTTCATTTTTGCTTCTCTTATGTCTTCAGAAGTCCTTAAAAGTTCATCTCAAAATGTGATTTTATATATTACAGTATTTCCTTCTGTAACTAATTGCATGTCATTTCTCTGAACTACTGTTATTACTATTAACATTTATTGAATTTTACTAGGTGCCAGGCACTTTGCATGGATTATCATCTAAATGACTCTAGCTCCATAAAAATGGCAAAAGACGCAATTATTATTCCCATTTTGTGGATAAGAAAACAGGCACCGAGAGATTAAGTAACTTGTGCAGGGTCTTTTGGCAGAAGTGAGATGCCAGCCTGAGCATGACTCCAGGATCAAAGCTCGATGCCCCCGCTCTTTCCCCTGAGCATCACAGGACACACGGCAGTGGGGTCACAGTGGAGTCGCATCAGTGGCACCAGTGAGGGAGAAACAGCAGTGTTCTGTGACCTCCTCAGATTATAATTTACCGAGCCACATCATCCACCTGCTGTCTGATCCTAACAGCTGCTCGCCCTGTAGGTCTCGGTCTTGTCACCTGGAAGACAATGATGTCAAGCCTACCACACAATGCTAGGAAAGTCGTGAACCACAACCTCTCTAAAAGCACCCCCGTGTACTCATAGGTGCTGGCTGTCGCAGGGACCCTCTTGAGTGCCATGCTGACCATAGCAGTCTCTGTTCTGGCTGTGTGACCTTAAGCCGTGTGACCCCTCTGAGCCTTGGTAAAATGGAGATACTAACTTATCAAATTCAAGGGGCATCATGAAGCCCAATGATTAAAACTGTCAATCAGTCTTGCACTAGACAGAGGGCAGGTGCCCAGTGACATTAATTTTGTCATTGATTATGTTTTTATTAGATCTTTCCAGTCACTTCAAAATGTGGCCTGCACTTAGACACTTTCTCCTGGCTCCCTCCAACCCAGGTCTGTGGACTCTACCTCCCCATTTTCCCTGGAATACCCTGTTTCCACTGCTCTGAGCTGAGGATTCATTGCCTGCTGGAGTAAGCAGCTGCTATGCCAACTCATGGAGACCACTGTCTGCTTAGAGCCTGTCTTGATCCCCACCCAGCAGAGGAGCCTGAGCTCCGGCCTGCAGACCTCAGAGGAGGCCTGGGTGATCTCCATCTCCCCCCAGCCCCTTTCCTTGCCTTCCACCCCACTCTGCCTAATCCTCATGGAGCATCCGTGTGTTGGTTAGTCTAGATTATCAACTTGACTGGATCATGAAACACCCAAGATTATATGACTTTGGGTGTGTTGATGAGATGATTGGTTTATGTAATGGCAGATAGAAGGGGAAGACCTGCCCTAAATGTGGGCAGCACGGCTCTGATAGGCACAGGATCTGAATAAAAAGAAGGAGAAAGCCGCGTGAGGGCATGTGTGGTTCTTCCTGAAGAAAGCGCATTTGCTCTCATTTGAAATATTGGCCTTCAGCTCTGTGAACTGGACCTTCACCGTCGTTTCTCTGAAGGGTTTCCTGGCGTTTCCCTCTTGGACTAGTACTGAATCAGTGGTCTCTCTGTTTCTGAGACTCTAGCTCTTGGACCACTCGACCAGCTGCTGGTTCCTCTGTCTCTCCATGTAGTTGGCAACTTGGGACTACACTGCTTTGGACGGTAAGATGATTTGATAGATTCCCTTTTACCATATATGTGTTCTGACTTCTGTTACTCTAGTGAACCCTGACCAATACGATCAGCATGTCACTAGCACCTCAGATGAAGATTATGCTCCCTCAAATGTAGAATGAGCTGATGAAGGATGTTTGAATAAAAAAAAATGCTGAAGAAAAATTTCCAAAGAGAAACAAGAGCGGTAACAAGTTGCAGTGTGTAGATCATCACAAATAGCAATGTCACTTCCACTGCCAGGCGGCAGTCCCTCCCCATCCACGGACATTTCACATGGCTCGCAGCCCAGTTCAACCCACACCACTGAAGGTCTTCGTTCAGAGCCTTCTGTAGGAAGCAAGAGTCACACAAGCTTAACCTTGTTATGTCTTAATTTGCAGCAAACAAAATAATTCATAAGGATGAAATTAGAGGAGACAGGGGAGGTGACCACACACAGACGTGGGAGGAAGGAGCGGAAGAACCACATGGCATGCAGCCCCGGAGCCCTCGGAAACTGCTCTGGTCCCTGTGTAGCCTGAATGCTGGAGCAGATCTCTCCCCACCCATCCCGTGTCTTTCAAACGAGCCTTCCCCACTTCTGGCTGACTGGGTGGGCCAGCAGCAGCCCAGGATCCAAGGAACCTGAGGCCAGGGTGCCAATTCCCTCCATGTGCATCACATGCAGGACTTCCAAATGGAGTACGAAGATGGTGTTAATTTTATAACTAAAACAGGAGAATCTCAAATAAAGTTCAGGTGTGTTATGGCGATTTTTTTTCTTATAACCTCGCGGCAATAATACACACTATTTTTTGCCTTTGTGATTTGGGGAAGAGAATTTGAATTAGTTAAGCTAGAGAGTGAACATCATCTGATTTAAAATTAAGATGGAAGCCGGGCGTGGTGGCGCACGCTTGTAATCCCAGCATTCGGGAGGCTGAGACCGGAGGATCCGGGTTCGCGGCCAGCCTCAGCTACCTAGTGAGGCACTCCGCAACTTAGTGAGACTCGGTTTCAAAATAAAGAATAAAAAATAGGGCTGGGGGCGTAGCTCGGAGGTAGAATGCCCCTGAGTTCAATCCCCGG
>PVLC010009631.1:15545-34921 GCA_004027655.1 Graphiurus murinus | reverse complement strand
ATAGCTCAGAGGTAGAATGCCCCTAAGTTCACTCCCCAGAAATAAATAAATAAATAAATGTAAAATGAGACCAAGTATAGTGCTGTACCCCTGTAACCCTAGTTCTTGAAGACTGACACAGGAGGATCACAGCTTCGATGACAGCCTCAGCAATTTAGTGAGACTCTCAGCAACCTAGTGAGACCCTGTTTCAAAATAAAACATAATAATAAAAATAAAGGGGCCTAGGGGTGTAGCTTAGAGGTAGAATGTCTTTGAGTTCAATCCCCGGTACCTCCCCACCACACACAAACACTAAGATGAGTGAGTCATGTGTAACAGTATGATTTCTATCAACAATGGGTGAAGTAAATATATATATATATATATTTGTAAAGGTAAGTTTTTTAGTGCTATAGGCCTCACTTTACTTTTCCCTATAGTGTTTCTGTTACTACACAAGAAGGGGGTGGCACAGACACCGCTGTCCTCCTGCAGCTCTAAGGATCTATATGCCCAGAGGAAAGATGAGCTTTAGGCACCAAGGATTTTTATTCAAGAACCAGTGCGAACCATTGAGATCCAGGACAGAATGCAGATTCCTCAAACAAACCTGGCTCTTTGTACTCAATGCCAGAGCTTGAAGTGGCAACCTGGAGGCCAGGGGAAGGTCAGGCCATGAGCTCAGGGACAGCTTCTCCCCGGCTCGACCAGACAGTGTGCTTGTGTGCAGACAGGAAGGGTGGTGGAAATGCCTCCAACAGTGAACTGTTAAATTCCAAGGTGCACATTAGGGGCCCATTCAGTAATAATGATATAGATTGAGAGACAGGGAGACAGACAAGAGAACAAAAGAATTGTTCCAGATCTGCTTTGTCATGTGGGGAGTACAGCACCATTCCACACCGGAATGCCTGTTTACTCCTTCAATACAATAATCTATTAGCGACCATCCGCACTTGTGGCATCTAGCAACTCCAGGTAGATGTCATAGAAGAGTAACTACAGATTCTTCCATTGTAGGCTATGCATTAATTCTCTTGAATAGGCAAGCCTATACAGAAGGGAAAATGATAATATATTTATACAGAACATCACTTTTCAAAACGAACAAGAAATACCCAGTGAAACCATCACATTTCACGATCTTAGCAATGGCCCCAAATTGCTTCGTAACATGTAGGTAGGCTAACTAGATAAGAAGAAGTATCTTATTATAAACCAAGATATGATAGAATTGATATTTTTCCTTCAGACAGCTATAGCACAATGTTCAGAAAGAATGCCCAACTCCCAAAGAGGAAATTAAACCTCAAATGAGATCTCTGCTATTAAAAAAAAAAAAAAAAAACTATTCCATCTTTTAGACATGTAACCTGTATGTGCCCAAGATATTGATATAACTTTTATCTAAAAACCAAGTAGAAATACACATGGGGGAAATGAGTGGGTTTTTAAAGATGGAGAAAGAGGAAGGAGAGAGGTGTTGAATAAAAAATTATTAGAACAAAACGTGGAATGGAGCCTCCACTCTTCAGCATCGCCCGAATCCGTGAGGGGTGCCATCACAAAGGCTCCATCCAGCCAATAACTACTCTTCTCTCTTCTTCCTGTTCACACTTAATTGTTTACTGAACAGCCTTGCTATTAATATGTAATCATCATGGTCAACATCTGTAAAGTCTTCAAACTGAGGACTGCATCCAGAATTCTCCAATGACTCAAACTTCTCACTGCCTGCTCTGGAAATCCACTTATGTTGGAAAAGCTCTTCTAAAAATGCATATCTTCTTTAAAAAAATATTTATACCAAAGGTAAAGGTATGTGGAAATCTGTCAGAATCTTCTGAGGAATGTTACAATTAGACTTAGCAAGACCAGGCGGATGAACACAATTGGCTCCAGTCAGGTAGCATTTGCTAAGGTCCATCTGGAACTGGTCATCAACAGCTTTGAAGTGTTGAGGTGGAAAGGCAGTCATTGAATCCATCATGTCACGTACAGAGCCCATCATACCTTCTCCCAGCATCTGTGAGATGTAAATTGAGCCAGGCCAAATGTATTCTGGGACATTGCCTTAGGGGAAAGAATCTTGATACTTCACCCCACCACCCCATCTCACAAAATAATAAAGAAGCTTGCTCTAGGAAAGAGGGTCTCAAGAATATCAATATAAGTGGCTATAAGCTTTAATAGACCTTGGAATCCAATTAGCTACATGGTGGCTAAATAATTTATGGTAATTGACCATTCATTAGATTGTCACCACAGCCAAAGCTATGGATTTCCCGATATCTTTAAAATCAAGCATTCTCAAGTCGAAGGCCCAAATCGTCCAATTTTAACAAGTGAGCATGTCTCCCATTACTTAAACCTGTACCATTTGGAGGTTTCCCCTGCTAATGTAAGAGCATTGTACCTTCTTATTAAGCCTCCTGGCCACAGTGGCTGTCTGGTGTTAGCTGAAGGCAATCCACTATATGTGGTGAAATGGCCCTATTTTGTTTTTGGAAACAAAATCAAATCCAGAGGATGCATACACACACACACACACACACACACACACACACACACACACACACACACATTCAACCCACCCACAACATACAACTCTTACACAAAACGTGGAGCTTGATGAATTATAAAGTAAATTCCCATAACCATCACCCAAGTCAAGAAATAGAACATTTGCCAAACATGCCTGAAGTCCATTCATGTGCCCCATTCTGACCTCCCCGCCCCTCCCAGGACTGGCACTGTCAGCACTCACATGGTAACACTTCCTCACATTTCTCTAGAGAGTTGCTCACCCAGTTGTGTATCCTGAAATACTATTGTTTAGCCTTGCCCATTTTAAAAATGTATTATTTGGAAATAGTTATAGATTCATAGAAAGTTCCAAAAAAATATGTGGGGTGATCCCCACATGCCAGTCATTCTTCCCCTGATATTAGCATCCTGAAAAGGTATAGTTGTGGCATAGTAAGGAATATCTGCACCCCAGCTCCTAGCACCCTGGTAACTTCCCAAATGGAAGGGGTGATTTTTATCACCCTGGCTCCCGACACGGGGGCTTCTAAGACCCTTGGAACCTTGGATTATAAGAATGTGCTAATAAAGTGTGCAGTGAGTGGGCCCCCAGATAGCTCCAGTATGAAACTGGTTGTCTTATTATGGTAGGGAATGGTCACTTCTGGTCAATGATTATCGGCCATGCCTATGTAATGGGATCTCCATAAAAACCCTAACAATGGGAAGAAGAGATAGCCAACTCATGGATGGCTGGGATGGTGGCACTGGTGTATGGGCGACATTAGCTCCACAGCCTATGCCTGGCTCTCCGTGGTCTCTCAAAGTTCCACACCCCTGTGCCTGGCCCTGTGTAATCTTCCACCTGGCTGCTCCTGAGCCCCCTCCTTTATAATAAAGTAGCACTTGTAAGCATCCCCTGAGTTTCAAGAGCAGATTGACAAGCTCAAGGAGGGGGTGTGGGATCCCTGATTTGTAGCCACTGAGGCAGAGCACAAGTGGCCAGGTAAGGCAGTGAGGAAGGTAATCTCTCACCTGGGACCTGGAGTGAGAGAATCAGGCAGCTAAGTGGGGTGGGCAGGAGGGGTTGTGATGTGCAGCTCACCTAAAGCAGACAATAATGCTCAGAGCATCAGGACTAAGCTGAAAGGGATTTCCCCTGGGGAGATGGGAGTGCACAGGAAGGAGAGCATCCTGGGTAAGGAGGGTCTCCCTCTTACCTACCAGCTCCCTGAAAGATGAAATCTGACTTCAGTATAACATGCAAATTCATCATTATCCCCAAATAACATAGGTTGAGGGGAATCCACGCAGATTCCGACCAGACAGAAAGTATACATCTCACAAACTCCCTGCCACCATGCGTAAGGCCAGACAAGCATGAGGAAATGCTCCGCCAACACCAAAGATATGATTCCATTTCTCTAAAGAAAAATGTCTTGAAGGACCACCTTGAAATCTGGAGAACAGCTCAGTCACACAATAGTAAGAAAATAATGTTTCAACGTTATTTACCAGAGTGTTACCGGTGAAAATTTCTACAGAGGTTTTCAATCCTCTTTGGACAGTAAATTACATGGAGAATTACTGAACATTACCTGTTCCCAGGCCTGATCCCAAACCAATTAGATCAGAGTATCTATGAACGGGACCTGTTCATGGGCATGTTTTCAATCTTCCTAAGCCGTGCTAATGTGCAGCCAGGGGTGAAAACGACTGGCTTAGCATGACCTGAAAGACTTCAAAAGCTTTGAAATGTTCCAAACTTTTCTATGAAATGATCTAGTCCAATTCAGATTATGGTTTCAACCCAAACTTGTTGGGCAGAAATGGAGAAAGAATACAGCTCTTAACCTGATAAAATGGAGCTTCCTGTTCCACCGATTCAGTTGATTTTGTGCTTTGGATTGTCTTCTTCCCTTCACGTGTGGTCATACGTCAAGTTACAGCCTTCTAAGTCACATTATTTTGTTTTTAAGGCTAACTTTAGGAGTTGTTTCGATACCCCTCTGACATTTTATTGTATTGCCAAACTGAACACACCATTAGTGGGAAATGGACTGTGTGCTGCTATGCACTTATTTATTTTGAAAAAAAGAAATGCATGTATGTCAGTCAAGAAACAAGTCACAGGCCCCAGAAAAATGTCCTGCTGAACAGAAAATTAGGCAATAGGCAGGAAACAAAGGGCACTGTAATGGAAATCTTTCAAGCTTGAATTAGGTTACCGACTAATGAGGATCCTGCAGGGAACAGCGATAAGGGGGCTGGCTGTTTATTAAAGAACTATTCATGCAAATTACCTGACTGATGGCTGCTGGCAAGGCCTGTGAGCTCCCCCTGACAAGGCAGGACCTGAGGGGCGGCAGCCATTAAGCAATTTAGACAGGGAAGCATCTGAGAAGAAAGTAATTAAGAATCATCTTTATTCCAGGAGGAGAAATCGCACTATTTATCAAAAGAAGGATTCTCCAGCAAATATGCCTTATGAAATCAGATCTGATTGACAAAGGCTCTAGAAGAAAAGACCTTTGATCTACTGTTCACCTGCAGGAGTGTGACGGGTTGGTGACATTAGGTAGTAGGGGCAGGCACGTGCTTGAGTAAGCAGGAGGAGGAGACAGATAAGTCACTCAGTCCCTCCCTGCATGTGTCCTGTAACACACACACACACACACACACACACACTCACATGCCACACACACACACTCGTGCCACTCACACACACATATACACATCATCTTCAAGAGAGGACAAAAAATTCTCCCATTTCTCCAGGAGACATCGATGATGTGTTCATTCTGTACCCATCTGGTGAGACTCACAAGGCCCAAGTCCCCTTGAGTCTGGGCACATGACCTTGACCCTTGACTTGAACCAGCTGGATCCTGAAAGAACCTTGGTTTTTGGAAATAAACACAAAGCATGAACTCAGTGCAGGCTGTGGACTGTGGTTCACTGGAAACCAAGTACTGTCACAGAGCATTCTCCTCGGCCATCCAGGTCTAACTGCCATTGCCTCTGAGGTGTTTACAACTCTACGAATGGTAGAATACTCACAGTGCAGAATGGTCTGTAGACATACATCCCCTCCTGTCCAGTGCACCTTCATGACCTCTCTCTCCCACTGTGGAAGGAGCTGGTTTTACTTCCACTTGCACATTTGTTTCAGTCGTCCTCATTTATGACTGTGTCTGTGTTTCTTCTTCTTTGAGCTGATTGTTACACCTTTGCCAGTTTCCTCATTAATAACTTACATAAATTCTTCAGTATATGTTCATTTTCAGATCTGGATGAGAGTCGTGATTTTGTCCAGTCTTACTAATAGACATCCTCTGTGTCCATGTATTTAGAATTAAAAACACTTCAAGGGCTCAACCTTGTTCTTTGTGGAACCACCCTAGAAGAGCCAGTGTGAGGTTGTTGCTGGTATTGTGGTGAATAGAAGGCCCTTCCACTCTCAGAAGCAGCCCTGCCTGTCACCCCTTAGATGAGGGCCAAGTTGTGTGAATAATTCCCTTCAATTTTAAAGATTCAGTAGAACTCAATCTTATGGGTCAATAAAAGTATATAAAAACAGAATCAAGCCTGGCGTGGTGGCGCACGCTTGTAATCCCACCATTTGGGAGGCTGAGACTGGAGGATCCGGGTTCGCGGCCAGCCTCAGCTACCTAGTGAGGCCCTCTGCAACTTAGTGAGACCCTGTTTCAAAATAAAGAATAAAAAATAGGGCTGGGGGTGTAGCTCAAAGGTAGAATGCCCCTGAGTTGGGATCCCCAGTACCGCAAAAAAAAAAAAAAAAAAAAAGAATCAGTAAGATTCAATTTTAAAAGATCAGTAAAATATTTCATGTATGAAATAAAGTTTGCACTTACCAAACTAAAATTGTATACCTTGCAATCAGCACTCTCTTTCTTTGTTTTAAATTTCAATCACAAATAAAAATTCAAAGTGGTTGAGTAGAGTGACAGAGATGAAGCTACTCATATTGTCTGTACTTAGAATTCATGTACTATCATTACTTCTTATGACTCTATTATTTACACACAGGAATGCAAATGCAATAAAAATAAAAGACATGAACAGTACCCAGGGGGACCTCAATCAATTCCTGACCGCTACATGCTTTCAAAACAAGCACATATCACTGAGTTTGTGTACATCTGGGGCTGACTCTACACCTAGAGTTAACTTCTTTGTAGATTACAGTGTTTATTAAAGGCTAATTAATAAAAATATGCTAAGTTGTGGTTTATATAAGCAGTGTTAAAACAGCAATATTATAGCAACTTTTAAAAATTATACTGATGCAACACTTGTGGGGAGGAATATTTTATCACTGACATTATTTTGAATTGTTGGTCTTTGTTGATTAAAAAAAAAAAAAAAAGTTCAGTTGGCTTTGTTGTGGTTTCTAATTCCCTGCAGGAGCTGAGCCCTGGTTGTCTGTGCTGGTGACCACCTAGTCCGAGTGTGGTGGGACTCTGCTTCCTCCAGCCCATAAGCTGCCCCTTCCTGGGGCTCCTGCCCTCACTTTTGCTTGGCTTTCCCAGTCTATTTTGGAATGCCTGTGTCTGTTCTTACAGTTGATTTGTGTAACATTTAGAACTGTATTCAGTCCTGTGCTCTCTCTAGAAAGTAAACTCCTCACGATGGAAGTAAATTCATCCCTCTCACCTTCAGAGTGGTGTCTGCAGGGCCACACCCTTCCAAACATTCCATGGGAGGAGACTTCCTTGCCTTTTCTGGTGGCTTCAGGTGCTCCCTGGTCTGTTCCCTCAGCTCCTCCTCTTCCTTGTATCTGTCTCTTCTCTTATAGGGAAGCCTGTCTTTGAATAGAGGGCACCCCTAATCCAGGACAGGCTCAGAGATCTCAAGACCCTTGATCACACCTGCAAAGGTCCTTTTTATTTTATTTATTTATTTATTTATTTATTTATTTATTTATTTATTTTGTGGTACTGGGGATTGAACTCAGGGGCATTCTACCTCCGAGCTACACCCCCAGCCCTATTTTTTATTCTTTATTTTGAAACCAGGTCTCACTAAGTTGCAGAATGCCTCACTAGGTAGCTGAGACTGACCACGAACCGGATCCTCCAGTCTCAGCCTCCCAAATGCTGGGATTACAAGCGTGCACCACCACACCCGGCGCAAAGATCCTTTTTACAAACAAGACCAAGTCCACAGGTTCCTGGGGTTAGGAATAGACATATTCTTGGAAAGCTTTCTTGAACCCACTACAGATACTAACAGTGCTAAGTCAATTCAAGCACTTCTCACGAATAGGACTTTGCAGAAAAGGAAATTCCTCTTCTCAAAACAAGGATTTTAGAAACTAAACAGATCCCAGTTCATTGTCTGGCATGGAGCCAGGCTTGGTGGTGTACACTTGTAATCCCAGTACTTGAGAAGCTGAGACAGAAGGATCACCAGTTCGAGACCAGCCTCTGCAACTTAGCAAGACCCGCGGCAACTTTTATTTTGAAACCCTGTTTCAAAATAAAAAATAAAAAGGGCTGCAGGTTGAGCTCAGAGGTAGAATGCCCCCAGGCTCAATTCTGTCCAAAAGGATAGGATTTTTTTGCACTGGCACAAGTTCCCTGGAAGGAGGCTGGAAAACATCAGGATCCCAAGACATGAGGAGGAGGCTCAGGTCTGCTCTGGCCTCCTTCAGAGGAACATATGGGAGCAGGAACATGAGGGAGAAGACTGTCCATCTGTCCATGGGCCTGCAGGTGCCTCCTGTGTAGGCGAACGCTGGCCAGGTGCCTTCCTTGTCTCCTGTTGGAGAGAATTAGAACAGCCTAGAAACCAGAAGATATTCATCAGGGCTGGCTGGGTGGGTGAGGTGGGCGCAGAGGCTGAGCCAAGCAGTTACCCTGGGGTGGCTTCTATAAGAAATTTTCTAGCCCCTTCTGTCATCTGTCAGGAGCTCCCCAGAGGCACTAACGGAGGACACTTGCACCGAAAGGTCTCTGGACTCGATGGTCCATGAAGACCCAAGGAGCTCATCTTTCCTCCCTCCCAAGTTGCTCTCCATTCCCACACTAGCAAGCACATTCATTATCTTGTCAAAACTGTGCTAAAGGATAAATTTTACAGTGATGGTGCTCTGCTCCACAGCCTTAATTGCCTCCACACTACTGTATATTTGCTTTCTTAGCATGTGTACAAATGAAGTCAGAAGATCTGGCTGCATTTGTTTTTCAGCTTCTGCAGCTAGGGATGCTTACAGGAAACATCAGTGCAATTTCCAAGTACCCCAGAGGTTGGAAATGAAGTCAGTTATCATCTATCCAACACCAGCCAGATGGAGCTGGGGCTCTGATAACTACCACCACACTCTTCCCTCAAAAGATAGATCTCTTTAAAAAAAAATGTCCCAGCTTTGTTCTTGTGTTCTCCAAACCCTGAACTTCCTTCCTATCAGGACTTGATGAATGATCAGAAATCTTATTTACAACTTCTCCGAGTGAGAATGCAATGCCTTTAGGTCTGCTTACTCCCTGACACTGAGCAGCAGTGGTTCCAAAACCCACCAGTGCAACAGTCAACTGATTTTCAAAGCCATGACTTTATTTATCAATTTTTTCAAAATACTCTGCTGGACATTTGTTTCCTCTTTGATCATTTTATAGGATCTTGAATTTCCCCATAGCACTTCATTTTGAAATGCTATAGCTTTTAACTTTCATATTTTATTAATAAGAAAAAAAAGTTGATGGGAAAATAAAACAATAAAGCCTTTTTTACAGTTTTTCCTGACTACATACTATTGGGATGCTGAAACCACTAGGGTTCGAAGTAAGGTTCTGAAGCAAGAAAACATTATAGAATACTAACTATGAAGTTTTTCTATTTAGTTCTATAGCATGAAGGTAAAACAAAGTTACAAAATAGGGAAAATAAAGAGACCCTCTGGGTGTAACCTACCTCCTTCTAGTCTTGCAGGTGGAAGCCAGGCTGCTGGGCTAAGAGGCTTTACATGATGATTCTAGAGCTTAGTAGAGATCTAGTATGACATTGGCTCCTGAGTAATAATATTCTGAGATCACAGAGGACAGCAAGATACAGAAGCCAAACTATTAGGATTTGAGAATAAAGAGAGATGAGTAAATAATGGAGTCAGAAAACACAGACATCTCAAGAAATGTGTAACCATGTAAGACTTTAGATGAGATGCAGAACCATTCTGAATTTAACTTAAACTAGCTAAACGAGAATATTCATTCTGTAAATATTGTTTTATATAGGATATACACCCTAAGCCAGAAACCCACGCCCTAGAGCATCCAGCCCCCATTGCCCCTGTGAATCTGAGTCCTTGTTACACCACACTAAGTTGGGATTTCATCATCCTTAAAGTGAGCAGGATCTCCTGAAAATCATACCGTCACAGCCCTGGCTGACACTGTGTGGCCTGTGGAGAGATCAGGACACCCCTTGGTGGAGCTGCAGGTCTACTCTTGAACAGAGGAGAACTGTCCTCATAAGCTAGCAGAAGTTATTAAATTTCTCGGTAAGAATAAACAACGAGCAGAAAGGAATCTCATTAATGACACATTTCTGAGAACATCAGGTTGAGTCAAAAAGCAGTCAGAAACTAAGAGTTAATTAAAACCCCATTGCACCTTGTCAAAACCGAATCCATGTTGCTTGAATGTGGCTCAGCTGTGATTGAGCTGAAAGAAAGCCTGGGCGGCCCCCTCCCCTCCTCAGAAGGCCTAGCAGCAACCTGCACAAATACCCCGGCTGCCACTGAGCTGGGGACAGGTGTGGTGACTGGGTTGCTAAAACCCACTTAGCTCCCTCTGCAGGGTCCCTACGCCGTGGTGGCTGAGGCATAGCAGGGAGAGCTACCAGGACCAAGAGAACCACAGAGGAGTAGCTGCCATGCTGCTCTCCTGCGCCTTATCTGAGACTTCAAAGAACCCCACAGGAAGTATCAAGAAACAGAGAGGAGCTGATGGAAACTCCCCCGGGGAGCAGGAATGGAGGGACTTGCTGTCAAATCACTTATTCATGTTTCTAGTCCTTCTGTTTTGATAACCATCTGGCCATAGTTTAGAAAACAATGCCGATCCACCAAATGAGTTTTACCTTCCTTCCTGTGCTCAGACAGGCAGCAGTTCTTGTTTTAGAATATTTTAATAGGAATCCTGGGAATTAGAGATGAATTTAGAGATTCTGGCCACTGAAATCTCGCAGTTTAGGTCACATACACACAGTTTGCACGCAATCTCAGGTAACCTACCAATCTATATAATCTTGGAAGCAAGGTGACTCGTCCCAGGCTACAAATGATTTAGAAAGACTGGGATAGAACCTGTTCACAACTCTCTGGTCAGAGCAGTGTGCTCCATGCTCCACACTCTGGGCCCTGGAAAACCCAGACTTTGCCAGTGAGTGACCTGAACTGCAAGCCCAGGAGAGCAGTCCTGCCTCCCAACCCGCACCTCGGTGCCCGGTCAGCAAGTGACCTGTTCACCCACTTCATTATGGAGAGAAGCAAAAAGCAAAGTAAAGCAGATTAGGAGTCACTACAAATAGCTTCAGTTTTTATTTCTTTTTTTCTCCCTCTTTATCCCAACCAAGTACTGTTTTTAATAATGTCATGTTCTACTTCCAGCTCTTGGCAGACTAGAACTTCTATTTGTTCCAAAGCAAATGATTTAAAAATATCATAAAATCATACGTTGATAGTGCTGTCTCTAAATTCCATCTCCCCCACAAACATGCATAATTGTTTACAAAATATTTTTGATTGGAGTTTTGTAACATCACATTACCGTATAAAACCCAACTTTGAAAAAAAAAATTGCAGAGAAGCTCCTGTGTGTGCAGAACTGCTAAAATCAGGTTACAGGTAACTTTAACCTATATAAGAATGTGTTCTTGGTGCACACACAGGTCCTCACGCAGTTACTGAACAAGCCAGCCTTTTGCTCTTCAAATTCTATATGAGACCCTTTTCTTGAAAAACACATTTTCCATACCTGCCTCATACACAAGCCCAGCTGTTTCAAGGCTTCTGTGATTACTGATGAATTTTTCTTAGCTTCTGCTTCATTCTCATGTCACCTGTTTTAAATGTGTCTGTCTTCCATCCTTAGATCCTACAAATGCTGCTGAACCATGACAACTCCTTATCAGAACACAGGGCCCCTGATGCTTCCCCTTTAACCACCACCCCACACACCACTTCCATCTCCAGCCTTCTCCTCTCATCTGCCCATGAAGCTTTTTAGGAGTCAGTAGGGATCAGCAGCGAATCTTTCCTGTGTGAAGACACCTGCAATTATGATTCTACTGAGGACTTTAAGGCCCCATGCCTTTCATTTACATTTGTCTTCTGATTACTAATTTCGGAGGCATACTACCAGATTTTAAACTCCTTTATTAAAAGGAGGATACAATGGAAAGGACACAGACTTTAGCATTGCACAGAATTAGAGCTCTGTGATTGAGATCCCAGGCTTATCCTTTTACTAGCTGTGTACTTTATAGTGAGTTATTTCCTTGGACTCTCTTTTGTTTTATTTATTTTATTTTGGGTACTGAGGAACAAACAGATACTAAGCATGTGTTTTACCTTTGATTTATACCCTAGCCCCTGGACTCCTTGGGGGAAAAATTGTTACCTTTTCCATTTATCTCACGACCTAATCACTGATATCTCAATGCCCAAACAGCCTCTTTATATCACTGTCTTAACATTATGATGTCCGTCCATTACTTACGTGGAAAAACACTACAAATAGTTAAATGTTCCTGATTATACTTCTAACATCACAGGGAGACTTGAATAGCATATTTATCCTACCTCGTGGGGTGTGTTGCATATACTGGGTGCTCAGTAATATTACATCCCATTATTTTCTCCCTCCTTTTTTCCACTTGTTTAGAATCAGAGCTTGATTAAAATTTCACAGTCCATCTAATTACCCTATAACCACCGAGGACGATTCTCTGTTTCTGCCACACATTCTTTGTTTAAAAGGGTAAAGCTCGTTTTGGAGTTGGCTGGAGAGCACTTTTCATGAGGGTTCATGGGACTGGCTCTGAAATGCCTGGCCTTGGGCATTTATGATTCCACCGTGGTCAGAGTATGCTTTGGAGAAAACAACCTCCTTAGACAGCTGGTTGCAACTTGAGGCCACAGAAGCTATCAGCCCAAGGCACGTTGAACTGTCTGTGCTACAACAGTGCAAATGTGATTCAGTTTCCAATATTTAAACACCAAAGGATATCACATCAAGTTTGAATTTCTGGCTTCTGGCGAAGGGTAGGATGAGCTGACCACCTGGGGTCCACAGTGGTGCAGGGTCATTGTGCACAATGTGGCTACTCTCCATTTGTGCACAAACTAAATTACCTTCTGCAAGGCAGGAGCGCTCAGTTTCCCTCCACCCTCATACTTAACCTGTGTTCCCTACCTGCGGGTAATTGAGTTTGTGACTCTTATTCTAGGTCCTATGGTTTATAAAGCATGGGAAGTTTACATAGTTTCTGTTCCTTCAGAAGAAAAATATGTTGGATCAATTCACATTTTTCTCCAAGTTTTCTAATATTCTATGCAAATGACTTTCACATTTTGGGCTGCATCTCTCACCCCTTGATGCAAGGTAGGCTCAGATGCAGGCCAGCTTTACAGGATCAAAGGTAGATGGGAGGAGGGAGAGAAGTCTTAAAAGACAGAGCAATAATTTAGAAAACAAGAAGTGATAGTTTGAATAGGGCAGTAGTGTGACGATGAGAAGGGACGGGTGTAGACTTTGAGAAGGGTCAGTGGGGGCAGCCATTGATTGGGTTCTAATATTTACATATCCTCACCTCTTCCATGAAGGCCCTCCCAGGCTTTCTACATCTCACTCTCACTCCAAGTAGACCTTACTGCTTCTCTTTTCCCTCTGCCTAGGATTCTACTAGTTTTCTTACACACGTGTGGCAAAGGAAGCATAAGTATCAAAGCGCAACCTTAGATTTCAGGTGGAAGATGGACTGGGGCCTCTAATAAAGACAAAGAACTCAGGAAGATGACCATCACTTATTTCCCTTTCAGGAGAGTGGGGCGTGGGAGAAGGATGGAGTGGAGCTAAGAAGTTTAGTACAGCACATAAGAGTCACACCGTGAGTGGCGAAACCCAGCAGGTAGTGGTATAGTCTCAGGGTGGGTGACATCAACTCCAGGACCAGAATGCCTGGGTTTGCATCCTACCTGCTACTTTCTAGCTGTGTAGCATTGGGTAAGCTACTTAACCTTCTAATGCCTTAATTTCCTATGAAAAATGAGAATTAGTAATTGTGCCTACACACAGCCTTGGTACCTTAGGAAGACTCTCAACAACTTAGTAAGACCTGTTTCAAAATAAAAATAAAAAAGGACTGAAGGAGCCAGGCGTGGTGACCCATGCTTGTAATCCCAGTACTTGGGAGGCTGAGACCAGAGTATCCAGGTTTGTGGCCAGCTTCAGCTACTTAGTGAGGCCATCTGAAACTTTGTGAGACCCTGTTTCAAAATAAAAAATAAAAAATAGAGCTAGATGTGTATCTTGGAGGTAGAATACCCCTGAGTTCTATCCCCAGTACTAAAAAAAAAAAAAAAAGGCCAAGGGTACAACTCAGAGGTAGAATGCCCCTGGGTTCAATCCCCAGTACCAAAATAATAATAGTAACAACAGCAAAAATACTAATTGTGCCTACTTCCTAAGGTCCTAAGGGTAGTGTGAGAATTAGACTGGGACCTAAAGAAGACACGAGCTGTCACAGGCGTAGACAGTGGCCTTGCTCCCTTGGGAGGACCCAGGGGAGAGGGGAGAGAGCCAAGTGCAGTTCCTGCCAAGAGGCAGAGGCAGATGGCCCCTAGAAACCATTCTCAACCATGACTGGACACTGAAACCACCTGGAAAGCTCTGGAAATACTCACTCCGGGTCTCTTCCCCAGGCTTCTGCTGGAACTGTTCTGGCACATGGCCTGAGGGCTGGGGGTTTGAAAAGCTAAGGAGGTGGTTTTAAAATACATCCAGTTTTGAGAACCATATTCCCAAAGAAGATACAAAAAGTCCTAGGATTTCTCATTTTAAAATGAACTCTATCCCTCAAAATAGAGATTTGAGTATAAATTCCAACAGTCCTTTTTATAAAATTGCCATACATCAAAGACTTGTTAGAAGATATAATAAAAATAAGAGCTAGCAATTAGAGTGAAATAATGCAGTGCTTATGATCATGGGCTCTGAAATTAGGCCTGGGTTAAAATTGCAGCTCTACCACTTAGCCATGTGAATCTGAGAAAATGACTCACTTCTTTGTACTTATCTTTGTCATCTGTAAAATGGGGATCGCATCACTATCTGTCACACGTGACCATTTGGCCATCTCATTGCTGTTTTCCAGGGAATCTGACCTAAGCACGTGATGTAGAAGTGGCCTAAACACAGAGGTCCTTGAGTAGGATTCTGCGATGGGTCATGGCTGGCAGCTGCAGGGAGATTTCATTGCTAATAGGATGGGAAGAAAGAGTAACTCAGCAAGTCTAAGCAGTGCAATGTGGACAGTTTTACCAGTGATCAACTGACATGGCCTGGAGCAGAAGGGCAAGCACTGGGAGATGCACTGTTTCCAGCCTTTTACAGATTCTGGGGGAAAAAAAACCATCAGTAGTTAATAAGAACAACTGTACAATGGGTGTGATGGGTTTGATCAATATACTGGACAAAAGCTAAGGATAACCTGGCTACTCATTTAGGAAGTGTAAAATTCAAAGGTTGTTCTTGGCTAGGGTTGGGGGAGGAGGAAGGAGGTTAAAAAAAAAAAAAAAAAGCTGATAATCAGGCTCGGGACTTAATCATAAAGGTAGTAAAGTTCCAAATAAGATCAAATGACTACCCTCGCAAGTCTTTCATGAAATATTAAGCCCTGTTTGGGAAGGAATGAGATCCTGAGGAGATTTGTGCTAGGGACATCTGGATTGACACACTTGAAAATCTTGAACCCCCAGATCACTGAACCATTGGATTTACAGAAGAGACTTGCTTCTCCCTCTCAAAGGATTGACAACACTATCAGAGAACTTTGGCTTGAATGACAGCATGGGTTTGCTCAGGGTCCTCCACCATGTCTTCTTTTGGCCACCAGATCAACAACTAGGATCAAGTACATCATAGCAGGCTGAGGAAGCGCCGGGCCACCTGGGGAGCAGCTCAGACCTGATGATGTGCCCCTGCAGGCCAGGAGAGTTGGCAGACCTGAGTCCCAAGGGCGCTGGGTCAAGAAGAAGAATGTATAGTTAGATAGGAAGAGTTTTTAGGCAGGGGAGCTCACCAGGGATAAGGACTTAAAATCCTTCTGAGGACCCTGGGAGGTGGTGCTAGCAGGGAGGCAGGCAGATTCTTGGAAGCTTGTATGACTCCTAGTAAGTCAGGCCATGATTTCTACCACAGAAAATGGAAGAAAAAAAACTGAGACCTGAGAAAAGCAGGAGGTTAAATGTGTCGATGTACGGCTGAGGTTTTAGTCAGTGCTTCTATCTCTATGACCAAAATACCTGGCAAGAAAAACTTCAAGGAGGGAAGATTTATTGGGACTCACCATTTCAGAGGTCCAGTTCATACTCAGCCAGCTCCAAGGTAGAGGAAAGCTACTCTCAGTCCTGATGGTCAGAAGCAGAGAGAGCAGGGGGCTGCTTGGCAAACTCTCCACAGGAACTCACTCTAACAAGCCACTCTGAGCTGCACTCCAACCTAATCCAGGCATGGTGTCACAGGCCCCTAATCCCAGTCCTTGGGAGGCTGAGAATGGAGGATCACAGGTTTAAAGCTAGCCTCAGCAATTTAGTGAGACCTGCAGCAACTTAGAAAGACGCTGTTTTGAAATAACATAGGGCTGGGGGTGTATCTCAGAGGTAGAATTCCCCTGAGTTCAATCCCCACTGCCAAAAAAAGAAAGAAGAAAAGGAAGGAAGAAAGGGAGGAAGGAAAGAAGGAAGGAAGGAAGGAAGGAAGGAAGGAAGGAAGGAAGGAAGGAAGGAAGGAAGGAAAACTTCACCCTGGGCCCAGACTAAACGCCTAAATGCTACCATGCTTCTGGATGATGCTGAGGTAGGCAGAGCCTATCAGTCACCGAAACTGCCTTAGGGCAGCAAACCCCACACAATTAGTGTCTAAGATTCACTTAGGATTTCTGTCACCTTCAGGAATTGCCTGTCACTATTTTCCCGCGATACCAGAGGATGGAGTTTGTGCAGTATAAAATGATTAAAAGAGCCAGAATTTGCTAAAACAATTCTGACCTTGAATATTCTAAGGCCAATGGTTATAATTGGCTGTTGGCAAACTGTGAAGGACTAGTTTGTAATTACAGGCAGCAAAACCAGACTTGATAAAATTATCAGTCCTTTCCCCAGCCTCAGAGGCTGCGGGGTGCAAAGAAAAACTATGTTCTAATGTACTAGAGCCCCAGGATCCCTGTCCAAATGTACCCGTCCTTTGAAGGAGGGAGCAAGTTACCTGTAACAATTGGTATTTCCTTGACTAGTCATTTTCCCTCCACATAGCTGAGGACAGTTCCAGTCTCAAGTTCTACCCCTTGACATGTAGCCTCTCATAGATCTGCCTCCACAGTGTGAACTCACAAGTGCCAACAGGTCCCAGATGCTCAATAAAATGTCCCTTCTCCCAGCCCCAGTACTGCCACTCCCAGCTGAACCTGCAAGTCCATGCCCAGAGCACCATCCCCTCTGACTTCAGTCAGATTCCAGTTGAAGATACAAATCCCCTGGAGGAGATTCCTACCAGCAAATGAACGGAGAACATAAGAGTCAGCTTTTACTAATTCAACTGGCCAACACATAGCTGTCTCACCTCTTCCTTTGAATTGAACACATCTATTTGGTGGAAGTGACCTTCACTTTAAGTCACAGGATGGGGAAGGCCCCAAGGAGAGGAGGTTGCTGTCATGACTGGGGGACCAAGGAGACCAGCTGACCTGTTACCACTAGCTAGGTGTGTCCCAAACGGGGTCCAGGAGCAGAAAAGGACTTTGGACAAGAAAATAAAACTATCTGGATAGAGTGTGAACTCACTTAAGAATAATGTCTCAGCATTGCTTCATTAGCTATAACAAAAGGACCACCTTATGTAGAAGTTGCCTAAGGGACCATTGGGGCAGAGGTACATGGGACTCTGCCATCTTACCAATTCTTCTGTACATCTAAAACTAGTCTAACTATTAAAAAGAAAAGAGAGGAGGCTGAGCAAACTCCAAGGACGGTGTAAAGCATCCCAAGGCCCCTTTCCTTACCATGTCCACACTGCCTTGAAGAAGTCACATCTCCTTAGCTCTGGTGGCACTGACCCCGGCCTGGGCAAAAGCCCGGCCCACAGCCCCGCCGCCACGCTGCTTGGCTCGCCCAAGCACCTGACCCATCAGAGCCTGGGACCCAGAGGCCGGCCAAGGCCTGGGGCTGCGAGGCTTGGGAGCCCCCAGTCTTGTCACCAGGAAGGGAATGAAAGCCAGGGATGCTTCGAGGCGGCTCCCACCCAAGAGAGTAGGACTGGCGACAGCCCAGACAAGGCCATGTGTGGGTTCCTTCCACTTACGGCATGAAAAGTTCCAGGTGAACTTCTGAACCTCGCAGTGCCCAAGCTGACTGCGGCTCCGGGGCTGAGCGGGGCAGAGCTGTGGGAGGGCCTCAGGCTGCAAACATAGGGCTGTAGCAGAGCCCTTCCTAGATAGGGACCGGGGTAGTCAAAGGCTGCCAGGACCAGCTTGGGAGTGCAAAGTGAGGAGAATGGGAATGTACTAGGCGGCAGCCCCTCTATTTTCATTCAACAGAGTCCAAAAGCAAGTTATGGTCCAGTTCTGGGCCAGACCCAGGAGACGTCAAAAGGTCATGCCTTATTTGGGTTCCAAACTGATGTCCAGTCACCATGAAGGCAGAAGCCCTCTCTCTCTGTTCACCTTCGCCCCCCCGCCCCCCAGGACTCAGCACCCCAGCAGTGTTTAATAAGAGCTCAAGTACATAACAAATAAAATCAATGCTGGAAAATGCCTTTGTTGAACTGCAGAATAAATTAACTGGATTTTTAAAATTCTGTTATAACAGCATATCTAATCCAAATCTAATTACGAAACAAACTTTGAGGCGAATCACAATGCTAGACAACCGGTACCAGCATTTTAACGGGAAGTTCTGTGGGTTTCTCAGAATTCGTCTGCACAACAGAATGCTCTCATCCCTGGCCTCACTTTTCACTCTTCAGAGAGCGAGCGTGTGCGTCCAAAAGCCCTTCAGAAATGGCCGCCTGACACCCATCTTCTCTCACCAGCAGTGTGTTTGAAAGTGCTGCGCAGACACGACCGCAGGTCCAGACTGATGAGTGACCACTTGCCGCTCTGTCACTGACTGCGCCTCACTAGACAGGAGGTGACTTTTCAAAAATAACCAGCAGTTCTGGCTGTTGAAAAAGTCAGCTGGAACAGTGATAGCCCCTTCCCCACATTTGAATTTGCTGAGCCCAGAGGAGCAGTGGCTGTGGGGCTGTCGACCTGCCCTGTTTTCAGCTTCTACTTGCTGATCATAAACACTGAACAGAAGACACCTCAGGCTCAAAAGCCTTGCACAATGTTTGGGTTTTGTGAATTTTTTGTTAAAAAATCAACTTACGCCGGGCGTGGTGGCGCACGCTTGTAATCCCAGCATTCGGGAGGCTGAGACCGGAGGATCCGGGTTCGCGGCCAGTCTCAGCTACTTAGTGAGGCACTCCGCAACTTAGTGAGACTCGGTTTCAAAATAAAGAATAAAAAATAGGACTGGGGATATAGCTCGGAGGTAGAATGCCCCTGAGTTCAATCCCCAGTACCGC
>PVLC010009631.1:0-15445 GCA_004027655.1 Graphiurus murinus | reverse complement strand
TATCATAACATCTTTGTTGTGTGGGTGCTGGGGATACATAGCTACTTGGGCTGACCCAGATCCCTCAAATCTAACCCCATCCCCAGTGTTCAGCCCCAACCCAACTGACTTTCACTGCAATATAGTTTCTACCTGGCCCCCTGCCTTGTCCACCCTGCAGGGGTAAAGCCAACTGTGGTATGTCCACAGGCCCTGAGATGCTCTTCCTTTCAAAAGGAGTGAATTTCTTTCCTCTGAGAACAGACTGGTCTCCATCCATCACTTGCTTTTAGCAATATCATAACAGAAGAGATAAGTGAATGACTTCCAGGACAAGGTCTGAGCACCTCCATGGCCTCCTCCACATTGTCTCCTCAGAAATCATGCGATGGGGATGCCAGCTGTCAGGAGGACAGTGGAGCAGCCTCACGAAAGGTCTGCATGGTGAGAAACTGAGTCAGGGAGTTGGAGTTGGCCTTCCATGAGCCCCAGAGAGCACTATTTTGGAAGTGATCTCCCAGCCTCAGTCAAGCCTTCAGGTGGCTGTTGCCTCCACTGATTCTCGACTGTGACCTCACCAGCCACCCTGCGCCAGATCCGACCTCAGATGTCTCTTGTTTGGGCTGGAGGCTGTGATTTTGGAACCAGCCTGAAGTAGGAGCTTCTAAACTCCACAAGCAACTTCTTGCCATAAGCAAGAGTCATGGATCATTTGGTAAGTGGTTCCAGAGTGGGACTTTTGGAGATATTCTTGCAAACTCAGCCCAGAGTCTGTGTTTTCACCCCTCTTAAATTCAGTAAATGTTTACTCTCTTGCAATAAACTCCTCTCTGTCTATATTAGCTAGAGTAAATTCTGTTCTCTTCAAGAGAACTGAATCAACATAGCAGGTCAGTAATAAGATTCATTCTAATACATGAAACTGCATTAAAAAGTCAATTAAATGATAGGCTCATTTCTCAAGAACCATGTAATATAGTCAAAGTAGACATGTAAAAAAATGTGCAAAAACAACTGTGAGTATGCCTGATACATAGGAAACTCAATAAATATGCATCAACTGAATAAACAACAGCTACAGAAAGAAGGGAGACAGCCCTGAGCAGAGCAGTAGGATGTAGGGAAATACATCAGAAAAGACTTCACAATGAAGGGAAATTCTGTATAAAGTAGGAAGAGCTAGGCAGTATTCATCATCATTATTATCATAGAACAATCTCTAAGTGAACCAAATACATGGGCAGAAGTTGGCCTCTGCATTAGAAAAATACATGACATTTCTTTGCAATCTTTTCTCACTCTTTCCTAATTCTAACCACCTCCTCTTGACTTCGAGTTTGTCCCAAAGTACCTGTGCCCATGGTTGGCTGCACGAAACCCAAGGATTCCACATGTGACCACTGCCCAGAAAGGGACTGGGGCCTCCTCACCTGTGTCACCTTCACAACCTATCTGCCCCCTGTATCAAACACTCAAAGCTCCCATTCTCACTACTGAGACAGGAAAGTGATTAAACATTCCTGCGTCCCTGCCATTGGCCAAGTAGCGTGCTGACTTCTCACCCTCAGGTGAATGAGGCTGACATCCCAGTCTCCCAAGATTTGCATTGGGAGGTGGAACAAGACTGGAGACAAACCATTTCCCTACACCAGGTGAGAGAAGAGGGCTGTGGGCACAGCTGTACTCAGAAATATAGAGAGAGCTTCCTGTCTTCTTGTTTGTTTGGTTAGAGCATAATTCTATTGAAAAGAAGAAGTACGAAATAACCAAGTAAAGAAGCAAAAAGGGATCAAGAGCAAGGCAGTGAGAAAGAATATTTGCTGAGCTCCAAGCATAGATGTAATGAGTGGGGTAGTGAAAGCAGAAGGTGGGAGGAGCAGAGTCCAGCGAGCTGGGCCAACTCACATAAAGCTTTGCAACTCGTGCTAAGACATTGGGGTTTTGTCTTACGGGAAAGATAAGAGGGACACTTCAAAGCATTTTAAGAGGAAAATAACACAATCAAATTCCCATTAAGTTGTTCTCTCTAGCAGCTGCCTGACCATGCATATAAGGCAGGAGGAAGAACATCAGTTTTAGCTGGTGCAAGAATTCAGAACAGAGCTGATGATAGCCTAAACCAGGACAGTGCCAGCAACAGAGAGGCTTAGATTGTGAGAGGGTTGGGAAGAGAGAATCAACAGAGTTTGTTTTGTGGTTTGGGATGTAGAAGGGTTCTAGAGGGACCCTGGATTCCAGCTCAGGAATGGGGTAGAAAATGGTACACTTCCTGTGGTGCTTAGTGTAGGGAAGCAGTGTGTTTGGCAGAATGGAGCTACTGGGAGGGTGTGCAGTGGGGATTCCAGGCCTAACAAGGCCTGCAGATCAAGACCAGGCCATCCAAATTTTAGACTTGTCTGAATTACAGTGAGCAGTCTCCAGAAATAACATCTCCAGTCGTGGAATACTGTCTTACATGGCAACTTGGAAAAATAACTCTGAACCCTGATGAACAGCACAGAAGCAGAATATAACCGCGGCTTCTTATGAACCCTTCAGGTGCGGCCATCGTGGTGAGTGGAGAGGAGTCTCGCTTCGTGCTCCATCATTCATGATAACAAGGAAACACCAGCAGCCCCCACCCTCCTTTAGCTGCTCCCCCTAACAGTAACCTTTAAGCGCTTTCTGGGTGACCTTGGAGGCAATTAGCATCACTCAAAAAATATCTGAGCAGGAGCCATGGAAGAGAGAGCATGTGCTGCCACTCAGGAAAAGTTGCAATTAGAATGTGCTGGCAAATTTTGAAGTTTAGAAATTTTCAAACCAAGAGAAAGCCACATTATCATGAAGAAAAATGATAATGAGTAATTAGATGCCACATACATACATATATACATATGCATATATATGCACATATACAGAATGTAGTTATGTAGCTATAATTATAGTTATAAAATTTACACAGTCAAAAAATTGGGATATTAAAAAAAAAAGAAAAAATCCCATTGTAACATGAAGTTTATTGTTTTGGTTTATTTCTTCCTGGTAGTTTTTTTTTTTTCTGCGTGTACTTTCTCATGGTTGTAATCATATAGCACTTAGCATTTTTATTCATATTTAAATCACAGACACTTCTCCATGTTGCTAACTTCCTCAGCTATTACTTTTAATGACCATTCTATTATGGGGATGTGCCATGATTTACTAAACCAATCATCTACTCGTGGACATTTTTAGCTATATAATATTTTGACCATTATAAAAATCAGACCTGAGGACATCAAGCTTATAGCTATTTCCCATAACTAGTTTATTTTCTTCAGGTAGATTTTCCTAAATGTAATTACTAGCTCAACAGACATGGAGGAGTTTATGGTTCTTAACATATATTGCTACACTATTTCCCCCAAAATGTGGCAATTTGCAGTGACTCTGGAAGTGTTATGGGGACATCACAGAGCTCCTCTCAGAGTGTCCTGGTCAGATGAAGGGATGGGTAGATAACTAATTTTTCATATGCTGCTGATATTTAAAGGGAAGGTTTGTTTGGATTTCATTTAAAACTGAAAATGGTTGCTTAGCAACTCTTTCCTGCATTGCCTGGTTCTGTTAGGATTTCTACCTGCTAGAGAAAAACATCAATAAAATTATTCCTTTGCAAGTCAGAAAAGTAGGAAAATGAGCCCATGACTCAAATGGATGCATGATACACTTGCAAGATTGCAGATTTTCAGACACATACACATTTACTTTTAAAAATGATGTTAATATTTTGCAAAAATGTACTTTAATAAAACTTGACAACAGCTCAGACTTCCTCCAAATGAGTGTTTCTGCATAGCTTCTATTGTAACAGAAAATACAGAAAAAACTTTATGTTCAAATATAATATGCAGATGCCTTTGTGATTCAATCTGAGCGATACACCGAAGTCTTGCACCCCCTCCCATCCCAGCTGCCACATCTGGAGTTACCCTCAGAGGAATCTCTGGGATGGTTGTATTCAGGAGACATGTTTAAGTAGTGTGTGCCTGGGGGCTCATTCCTCAATGCCATGGCACGTAGTATTATCACACTACATATTTAGATTTTCAGACAGAATGCTCAGGACACTCATTTGCCTCATAAGGCAGCAGAGCTTGGGGATGCTATCATAGTGGTGCCTCAATTGTTCCTGTAGCATGTGGAACTAGGGCTGCTAACAGTAGGCCTACCTCCATTTACTCTTTTTTCATGGATGTATAATCCCTCATTTTTAGCTTGGTATATCTTCAATCTTCATTACCTAGATGTGACCGTGTGCCTAGTTTGGGAAAATGAGATGCAAATACAAGTACTTTGTGGCAATAAGATTTCTTTAAAAATACCACTGGCCTATACCCTTTGTTTTCTTCTTTTCTTTTTCTTTCCACAGCCAGGGCCTAGAAATAAAAATGCAATTGCTGAAACTCTAATAGGTACATTAAACCATGGGGTTAAGGGCCAAAAGTAAGTAAAATGGAACTGAGATTTGGAAGAGGCCTAATCATGATGCACCTTCCAAAGCAGCTCTGGGATGCCTGAAGAAAAGTAAGCCTCTATGGTATTTAATGCACTGCTATTTGGGGTTTTCCATCATATGCACTTGGACTTAATCCTAATTATATTAGGTTTATATAATGGGAAGTTTGGCTGAGAGGTTAGTAAGGATATTTTTCTTACACTTTTAAAAATAATAAAACAAAGCAATATATTTGAAATTCAGTCATAAAGAAGATATGGCCACTCCCTTATGTATGAATATCTGATTTATACATATCCAGTACTGTATAAGACAGGTTCATGGGGAGAAAGAAGTCTGTCCTGATACCTAGGCTTGCTTCTTATCATAGCAAAAAGCTAGTACTGATCATGGTTCTGGCCAACACCCAAGGGTGAGCTTCTGATATCATTTAGTGTTGGGTCTTATGGTCCCTCATAAGTCATATATGTTAAGTTTAAAAAGGGTCCACTTGGGAGCATCTAACTTGCCAATTAATTTATTGACAAACATAGCTTAACTGCAGCTTGGATTCAGATGCAGATTTTTCCTCTTTCTAAATGACCTTGAATATTTGACCTAGAGCCCCTGGTCCCAGGAGCCTGACGACTCTTGGATCTGCACTCAGATTGGCCTTCAAGCTCTTATAAGTGCAGGCAGGTAATCACCCCGAAATAACAGTGAAAATGACATGCTCACAGCCTTGGTCTGATGGGCTCCCGCCTCGAGGGCAGGGCACGCAGCCTTTGGGTTGGCTCTCGAGCCAGACTGTCCCCACCCCAGGGCAACTCTGCCACCAGCAGCACACATGCTGTGCCTCAGTTTCTTCATTTGTGAAACGAAGGTGCTGACCATGTCTACTTCATGGGATCCTTACAAGGATCGAATGAATTCAAACATGGAAAGCGTATAGAACTGTTCTGGATATGCTGCAGTGCTCAGTAACCATAGCCAAGATGTCCTGCATTGAGCCCAATGGGAAGGTCAAGAGGAGGGGGCATGTCAGTTCCAGTAGGGGGCGCTCATGGCTCCTGACTCAGGGCCTGGGATCAGAAGGGGACAATTTCCACCTTCTCAGGGAAAGCATTGCTGCACCTCTCGGGTCCTGGACATCACCCCGGCCTCATCAGCTCCCTGAGGTACCTCAGCCTGCCACAGGGAGAACGGCTGCTCGGAAGGAACATCACAGACTCAATCTCCAAAAGACAGGTGGTTTTTGCTGGGCATGGTGGCACACTCCTCTAATCCCAGTACTTGGGAAGCTGAGACAAGACAATTGAAGGTCCGAGGCTAGCCTCAGCAACATAGTGAGACTCTTAGCAACTTAGCAAAACCCTGTTTCAAAACAAAAATAAAATAGGCTGGGGGTGTAGCTCAGAGGTAGAATGCCCTGGGGATCAATTCTCAGTGTGTGGGGGGGAAGACTAGTGGTTTTGCCACAAAACGGTGTCCTTTAAACATTTTGAAACAGAAAATCTGATTTACATTACACACTATATACATGTTTTAAATTGCCATTTTGTGCCCCATAAGCTTTCACAATTAAAATAATTTTAAAAAGAAAACTTGATTTAAATGACAATTAAATGTGTAAATGTAAGGCAATTTGTGTTAAGACACAAATAAATATGCCAGCAATTCTACTTCTGGGAATTTATATAAAAACCTATTTGCACAGGTACACAAAAAATACTCATTGTTGTTGCTTGTAATGGAAAGGATTGGAAACCACCCAAATGCCTATCAGAAGGAAACTGATTAAATAAACTATGGTCCGTCCAAGTGGGGATATCGTTTGGAATTTTGAAAATACTAAGGAGGCTCTATGCACTGAAGCAGAAACATTCTCAAGCTAGGTTCTGCGAAAGCACAATAGGCACCATCACGCACACAGCCTGCTGCCTCCTGTGTAAATAAGGGGAAAGGAGAACAGATGTCTGTAGGTACACAGAGAAGAAGAGCATGCAGGACACTGGTCCCATGGGTTATTTGTGTGCGGAGCCAGTGGAGTCAAGCAGGTGCTGGACGAGGAAAGGATCCTAATCGAGGAAAGGACGAGGTACCCTCCAGGTGCTGGATGAGGAAAGGATTTCCTAATGGCTCGCCTTCATCTTAGACACCCCTCCATCTGTATCTGTACCCATGGACATACATCTAAACCAGGACCGGGGAACAGAGCACCTGTTGAAAACATCCTTAAGAGAACCCCTCACGGCTTTACCTCACACCTCTAACAGGCTAGAATGGGCCCATCACTCACACTGCATAAAGACAGTTGTTTGCCCAACGGTACTGCATAAGGTTTCCACTGACCGGGACTGTTATAAATGTTTGTTTCTTTTCTTTTCTTTCTTTTTTTTTTTTTTTTTTTTTTTTGTGGTACTGGGGCTTGAACTCAGGGGCATTTTACCTCCAAATTACACCCCCAGCCCTATTTTTTGAAATGGGGTCTCATTAAGTTGCGGAGGGCCTCACGAAGTAGCCGAGGCTGGCCATGAACTTGCAATCCTCTGGTCTCAGCCTCCCAAGTACTGCGATTACAAGTGTGCGCCATCACGCCCGGCCCTGTAAATGTTTTTTTCTGAAGAGGATCAAGACAATACAATCACCAGAAACAGGCATATGTAGGACAGTAGCATGAAACATGAGTTTTAAAGGGGTCACTTACAGATGTATTTATTTGGGGCAGACTTGCTGCTCCTCTTGACATGACTCCAGTCAGTTGACTGCACCAAAGTGGTTTGTAATTACCTGTGAGGGGATTGTCCACAGAGCAAGTGACGTGTGACAGAATCCAAATCCTAAGTAGCTTCCCTGGACAACAGCCTGCTCCCTCGATTCCTCTCCTCAGCATTCTCCTTCCCTCCTACCCTCCAGCATGTGCTCAGGGAAGGCAAATTAATTCCAACATTAGACTAAGAAAAACACAATTAGGAAGGCAAGTCAGCCAGTGGGAAGACCAGACAGCTCTGCAGGAAGCCAGATATAGACGATTTCGAAACCAGAGTCCTTGGTTTAAAAAAAAAAAAAAAAAAACAGCCAGGTGTAGGTGGGCCAGATTCATGAGAAGAAAAAAGTCCAGTCCACAGATGGCTGCTTCCTCTAGGTCTCCATGCTGGGAGGCCAGTCCTCAAATAATGCTAATCCCTAATGAGCACAAAACTCTTTAATGACTTTTTATTGGCTGTGGCTCTCGTTGCATTTTATTCTAGCACTAGAACTTCTTCTTAAGACACTTTTATGTATAAATTTAAGAGTTATTCAAAGAAGAGTGGGACGCCCAGAGCTCTGCCTACATGTACCCCTCCCTCAGTGAAGCAAAGCCACCTCTAGAAAGGCCCTCGTGTTCTAAGAAGCCTTCTGGAAAGCTCTGGTCGGGTTCAAACTGCCTAATCTGGCACTCAGGACTTCAGAACCAGAGTCCTGTCGGCTCATTCTCAAACCTCCTGACCTTCTCCAAGAACCCTTCACCGGGCCTGAAACGAACTGTGCAGCTCCTCCTTCTGTTCTGCCTACTCACCTGGAGGCCCACAGGCCTGGCCTCCCCTGCTCTAGCCCAGTCCGGGGGCCCTCCAGGCCACCTCCTCCAGGAAGCCTGCTCCTTTGCTCCCACTTCTTCACACCTGATTTTATGCATATCTTAGAAATACAATCAGTCTTCCCAATAAGATGAGAAACTCTTCCAAACCAGGACCCAGTTTTGCTATGACTTTTGTCACCTCTAAGATCTAGCACCTAGCAGGGCTTACAAAATACTTCATGAAAATATGAAGGTAATTCGATAGAATCAAAAGGCTAGTAAAATGCATGGAGAGTTAAACATGTCATACATTTAGACATGAGAAGGTATGTTCAGTGTCTCCAATATTCTTTTCAGATTTGCCTGTTAGAACTACAATTCCATTTTCAAAATAGGCTGGTTAATTTTAACACTGGCCAGAAAAGCCAAATTCCACTACCCCCCAAAATGATCTGCAATCCCTGAATAAATTCTCACTGAGTGCCCATCTGGTGTCTGTGCTCTTGCTGGGTTTGGGTACATAAGGAGTATATATTTTTGAAAAAAAAAAAGTCACAAGTTCAGAACTGTCTCATTTTTAGAAAAATCTTAGCCATTTTCTAGAACTGTGAGTGATTTTGATATTTCTAAGCCTTATGAAATTCAGTTGCTATAATAATCTCTTAAAAGCTAATTAAAATTGACCTATTAAAACTATCCCAAGTGACTGGAAATTTACCATCAGTATTTCCTTTCTCATGTCAAAAGTTGAGGTAAAAGCTCTCTTGTTTAAAACACTCCTGCAATCAAAAGTTTTCCTGCCTGACACTCTAAATGGCTGGGTAAAGACAGCATTAGCATTCTAGAAGCGGTGTGTCAATTCCATGGCGTTCCTGGGGCTGCTCAGGTGACCTGTGGGATCTACCACATCCCAGCATGTGGTGAGTATGAAGGACTGACTGGCTGCTGCCGTGGGGAGGCCAGCCAGGAACATCAACCAGCAAAGATCGCCCAAGAAACCAGCCCTCGTGCTTAGCAAAGACAACATCTGCATCTTTTGCCTCTGTTCTTAGCAGGGCCTCAGCTCACCAGCCCTGGAAGAGAATGTATGGAAATGGGGAGGGATGGGCTGGAAAGGAGGTGGGGATACAGATGTGAAAGGGACCGAGTACTGCAGGAAAGGCAACAGAGAGGAAAGGAGAGAAGACAGAGAAAAGAGAGTTAAAAACTGTGAGAAATAAGGGGAGGCAGTGGCACCAAGAGCAAGGAGTGGGGCTGCGGTGCTACAAGACACCTGACCAGAGACAATCCCACTTCACAGTAACTTGGAGAGACAGCTCCAACCACAGAGGCTTTGCTCAGTCCACCACCAGACAGCACCTGAGAGGGCTTCTCTGAGTTGAGGACGTCCATGCTCTAAGAAGCAGGTGGACAGAGCTTTCATTCAGACCTGCCCCAGGTAGGGGAGGCCCAGAGAAGCAAGGGTGGCTCCCTCCCAGAGGTGACAGCAGAGGGAAGGACCCCTCATCTGACAAAAGGCCAAACCGAGTGAGCAAAGTTGGGTACATAAAAGGTGACCACAAATAACTTACACGCCTTTTCGGTGTGCACTGTCCTCCTGTCCCCGTGCACTGATTGGGTCCCACCGTCCCATGCACCCGCCCACAACACCAAAGCTGATTCCAGTTTACAATTCTTTCAAGGGGAACCAAAACTAATGAGAAAAAGTTATGAAGTCATTCAAGAGTGAGCTCTCTCTAATGATTTCTGTTGTCCTTTCCATTTTTATGTAACTGGTTTTTGCTCACAACCTGGACAATTTTGGTGGGTTTTTTTTTATGAATTTTTAAAGTCATTTCAAGGGATTTGTAATGGTTGGAGTTCTTAGTGACAGGGTTTGTTATGGCTGATTCATTAGGAAAAAGAATTTATTAAGAAATAATTGAGACTTTCAGAATTTGAGACAGGAATATAGGAGTAAACTTGGACTGAACTTTCAGGAACTACACCATAGAGCTCACCTCCTGCAAAAGCTGCCACCAGAGCTGGCCCTGGCCCTGCAGCACTGGGAGGTCTTCTGCTACCACCTAGCTAGGAGCAGAAGCCACACCAGGTCCACAGGCGTTAACCACAGGCATATGTGGCTGGAGACCCCAGATCACAGGGAGGAGAAATTTAAGAGCTCTTGAGTAGTGACAAAGAACAGATCCCCACTGTGTTAGTCAGTGTGTTGTCACTGTGATAAATACCTGAGAAAAACAGTTTGAAGGAGGAGAGATTTGTTTTGGCTCATGACTTCATGGGTTTTAGTTCAAGTTTGGCCAGCTCCATTGCTCTAGGCCTGAGGTGAGGCAGAGCATCATGGTGGAAGGAAGCTACTCAGCTCATTTCAATCGAGAGAGACAGAGACCAGAGACAAGATATAGTCCCCAAGAGCTCGCCTCCAAAGACCCACTTCCTTCAAATAGGCCCTGCCTCCTACAGTTTTCACTACCTTGATTCAGTTGTAAATCCTTCAATGGATTAACCCACTGATGAGGTCAAAGCCCTCGTGATCCAATCATTTCCCAAATGCCCCATCTCTGAGCATGGCTGCATGGGAGGCGAAGCCCTTAACCCATGAGCCTTTGGGGTATGCTCCCGATTCAAATTGTAACACCCACTATACCCTTTAACTCAATTGTCATAAAAATCAGAGCTGTCCTTTCACATTTATTTTTCATGAGTTAGTTGATGGAATATTTAACTAACTTACATGACAACAAAAGCAAACACAACTAGACTATAGTGACAATAGGTCAGTGGTGTATCTCCACTGCCTAAAGCAAAAGCAACATCTAACATGCAGAAGATGACCAAAAAATGTTTGTTGAACAAAAGACAGAGGTAAAACAAGTGGAAATAGTAACCAGCACTCTCTCAACAAGCACACGGCACCACTAGTTGTATCAGATGTTCGTAGGTATAGCAACTCTGAGCCCTCACTCTGCTGTGGGTATCCATCAGAGGGGAAGGGAGGTTTCCATTATTTGGAGATGTTGTTTGAGCTCTTCCGCAGACAATTTTCTTAATCTGTCATTAATGATGTGTTGTAAAGATACATGGTAGGATCCCGATTTTATTTTCCCTTTAAGTTTATATATAATTCTACGTAATTTTCATAACCCCATCAGATATTCCAAGATTATCTTTAAAAATCGATGATTTGAGATAAACTTTTATAATACATTCTATGCTTTCCTGGCTCTTAAACATTCTTTAACCTTTTCTTCATGACTCGAGTTGTTAATATGACTTACTATTGATAGTAATTTCTTCAGGTATGAAGTAAGAGTATCATTTGCCTTTGCACTAAATGGCCCTGGCAGCTCTCCAGAGGTGATACTCTGTGACGTACTGCCTTATCTCATCTTTTTTCAGTAGATTCTTTCCTACTTAGGAAGGAGAAGGAACATAAATTTTATTGAAACCTGCCTGCATGATTCCCATGAAATTATTAATTCACTTAATTTACTGTTACATTTATCAGTCTATAATATAATTATTTGCTTCTGTTGCCCTTGCTAGAATGTGAATTGGGGATGGGCAAAAAATGTGTCTAAGTTTCCTTTGTGTCTCTTCTCCACAAACTTAATATGATAACCTGATTATAGTAAGTACTCAGTAATCTTTGATAGAATTAATTCTCATGCAACACTAAAAAGCAAGTTGTATCCCCTTGATCCTAGTGAGGAAAGTGAGGTTCAGAGAAGTGAAAGTCACACATCTACTGAAAGACTGAGAGGGCGTTTAGCCCAGGTTACTCCCGGAAGAGATCTGGTGACCCACATAACAGGTCCAAAAGAACTACTCAGCTCTCTGTGCAGCAGCCCTCAGGGAACATGATGAGGAAGCAGATCTAAAAAAAACCCAAAAATATGGCCTGGAGTAGCCAGAATCAACATCCCTTTCAGTCCAGCATTTACATCTGAGCCCAACAGAAACCCACCAAAGGCCAGAGTGACCTGATTCCCCAGGAGAACTTGCAGAGCAGCCTCCACGACAGTTCTTCCTCCATCCAGCATCAGACCTGGGGGCAAACATCCCCCCTCAGGTGGGGGGCCTGGGGTGGGAGTCATGGCTGTGCACTCCTCGCTCGGCCCTCTGCCCCAAGGGGCCTGGAACCATTCAGAGTTCACCAAACTGAGGACAGACCACAGACCCAGGAATTAGGTATCTGGCTGGGAGGGATGGTAGGAGCAACCTATGAGTCAGGGAATTGAAATCTGAGATCTGGAAGGAGTCTTGGAAACCATCTAGCCTGATTTTTGTCTTCCTGTAGAAACTGAGATCAAGCACGAAAGGGACTTGGCTGAGCTCCCCTGGGGTCCTGGCCTAGATGGAGAGGGGACTGCCGGGGTGAGCCAGGGTAGCACCTGGCCCGTCAGGAGTCAAAGGTGGACCGGATGTTGTGGTGGGAGACCTCAGCCAGAAAGAACACAGGTGGGCTGCCTCAGCACCCTGGAGACAGAGTCCCGCCAGTCAGGATAAACTGGGCTGGATTCAAGAAGCCCCGACAGGAGGTCCTAACCCCCCAAAATAGGCTGGCTAGTGCTGGGGCTGAGCACCCATGGATGGTTTCCAAGTCAGACTTCCCAGCTAAGGTTACTGTTCCCAGGAAAGCAGTGCTTGCCTTGGGTGTGAACAACCTTCCTGGCAGAAGAGATTTCATGTTCCTTTCGGAGAGCAAGGCCCTGGGGCTCCTACTGCCCAAGCCCAGTGTGGCAGAGGAGGAAATAGACAGGGCACCACTCCACCCCAGCACTGCCATCCATCTGTCCTGCATCAGCCCCTCCACTGGCCCTCCATTCAAAAGCACCTAACAGAGCAGGTGCTCTGAGAGCAGGGATGGAACAGGCTGCAACAGTCCTTTAAAGTGGGAAGACAGAGGCACCAGGCAGCTGTCCAGAAGCACGGTGTGACTCTGACCAGGAGAGCTGGGTGAGAGGAGAGGGCACCTAGCTGATGGCTCAGAGTGAGCTTGGGAGGGGCACTGAAACCTGAGCTCAAGGCTCTGCCTGAGAGTCTCTGAACTGGTTCACCACCTTCAACAGATGCTTGGCTGACTAGTCCCCGGTGCCAGCTCTCACTAGGATGCAGAGGATGTGGAGATGGGAAGAAGTGATCTCTGTCCCAGACATACAGAAACATGGTACTTGGCAGCCATGTGAGTCTGCGTGCGTATGGGGAGGGCAGTAGACAGGGCTGCCGGTGCTCCAGAGTGCCCTGTGGCTCTCACTGTCTAGAACACGCCTCTGTGTCCTGCCACGCCCATCTGCAGCTCTCCAACCAGCTGTATCTCCACAGCACAACCCAGGCCAGACTCCTGGAGCCATCAGTCCTGCAGAAGCAGCCCTCAGCCCCGGACAGTGGGAGCTGCATCACAAACACAGAGGGGTTCAAGCTGCAGCTGCCCACGGTGGTAAATGGCATGCGGCCATATGGCATGTGACCCCTTGCACGGTCTCCTTCACCTTCCTCTCACTTCCCACTCCCCTGCCAGCACTTCCTGGAATCACTTCCCAAGGAACTACTTACATTTAAATCCCTGGTTCAGGGTTAGCTTCTGGAGAAACCCTCCAACCCAGTCAGCCATCATCTGAGGGTGGGGGGAATGAGCATGGGGAGGGGGGAAGTTTAAAGGATAAAGATATTGGGAAAGCAGGGAGCCTGGGGTACTGCTAGGTAAGAAAAGCTGGGTGTTTTAGGCAAACAGGTCTGTGTGAAGAGGAGATAGACATTTCTTGGTGCATGGCAGAACCCAAGGAATTTGGCTTGCTGGGGCATGGAGTCAAAGGCAGAGCTGGCCAGAATTCGTGCCCTGAGAGCCTCCCAAAAGAGCCTGCTTTTCTCCTGGAGGCTGAGAATGCAGATTCAAAGCTTTGTATCAGATGGGGCATAAGAACAATAGGATCAGCAAAGTAAATGCCTTAAATCCAATTTACTTATGTTAAGATTGCAATAAAAACAAATGTTAACTCTAGTCTCCTAAAGCAGGAGACTGCTGAGATTTTCAAAAGCTGAATCAAAATGAATACTTTCCCAGGAATATTATCTTCCCATTATAATTCTCCATTCTCTTCCCCTTTACCTGGAGAAGTCTTAGCATTGCCCCCAAACAGCCTCTTAATGTTTAATGTTTTGATAATACAACCCACCCCCGACTACCCAAGAGCAATCTGGAACAGAAAAAAAAAATAAAGTTCTATTTTTAAAATGCCAGCAAAAGCAGACTCTGCCTGTGAAACTGGGCGGTGGAAGCTACTCTCATCCAATATCTGAAAGAGCTACCGTGCGTATGAATAATTCAAAAACAGCTCCAGACAAATGATCCTGGGATTATATGGAAATAGAAAAAAAAAAAAAAAAACCCTCCGGAGTCTGTGGCTCCCTTTATTAAAGCCTGGTTCACATTGAATACTGTTTTCTCTGGGGTTATTTCCAGTACAAATGAGCAGTCAATAGGCAGAATGTGCCCGCGACAGCGACATCCCACGTGAGAATGGAAGCAGTCATTTTGATCTCCTATTCATTTCACCTTGTGAATTATTAACTAGTGTGGATTGGGCGAAAATTAAAAGTAAGCAAATTAGTCTTCATTTGTTTATTTTAATTATTTAGTGGGCTCACAAGCCTCCTTACAAAACACGCAGGAGGGTGAATCGTCTACATATCTGTGCTTGCCCCACAGATCTGCCACAATTAAGAACTGCTAGAGGTGCCGTCCATAACTTAAACAGCTTCTTCACTGACCCGAGTGATAGGGTTGTATGATGTTCTGTCTGACTCTTAATGGCATCGCTGCCACTTAGTAAGAACCACCCGAAAGAGTGGATGCCAGGTACCGGATTTTCTCCCGAAAGCTGAAACTGTACATCACCTTTGGCACTACCCATCTTGAGTGAAGGCATTCATCAGAAAAATCCATCTCTCACAACCACATTCGCTGGCAGTGTGTGAATGGAGCCCTTGGGTAGCGGTGAGGTGATTTTGCAATGTCAAAAGAAATGACTTTGATTGGCAGGGGATCCTTGATGGAGAATTTCACTTCCATTAGGAAGGGAGAGGCTACCTGGGAGAGGTAAAAAGGGCTTCTCTGCTTCAAGGTGTTCAAGCTAATGTACGAGAGAGATGTACTTTGTACGAGAGAGATGTCGATATGTGGCGCTATCCAATACAGTGAGCTCAGAGAGCTACGCATATGCCTTATAGTGGCTCTCAAGAATATCTCAAATGAGCCGGGCGTGGTGGCGCACGCTTGTAATCCCAGCATTCGGGAGGCTGAGACCGGAGGATCCGGGTTCGCGGCCAGCCTCAGCTACCTAGTGAGGCACTCCGCAACTTAGTGAGACTCGGTTTCAAAATAAAGAATAAAAAATAGGGCTGGGGGTGTAGCTCGGAGGTAGAATGCCCCTGAGTTCAATCCCCAG
>PVLC010009630.1:0-53359 GCA_004027655.1 Graphiurus murinus | reverse complement strand
TATGTTCTCCCTAATATGTGGATGCTAGGGAGAAGATGGGGCATAGGAGGGTCTCCAGATGAAAAGGAGTGATCCTCGATAAGCAACGAAGTTGATTTAATTGTAGTGGATGCAGGGGGCAGAGGGACACCCTAAAGCACATGATGTAATTACACAATCATATCAAGGTCACTCACCGAAGTGAACCTGAGGGGGAGGGCGGGGGAGGGGATTGGGGTGGGAATTGGGGAAGGGGTCAAATGAGAATTGTGTGCAAATATATTGTTAACAACTCGTACTTAACAAAGATGTATGCTATATTGCACGAATTACTACAATAAAAAATTAAAATAAAAAAACCCAAACCAGACAGCTTCCTTAGAAGAGTTTTATATCTGCCTCTATTATTTCCTTACTCTTAAACATTTCCCCAGATTCTCCTCCTCTTTTTTTTTCTGGCTATGTATATTGGTCATAACAGCGTCTACATCTAGTTTTGACAGATGACTCACTATCAATGTCAAATCTTTATTCCTAATAATGAAGGTTAATACAGCAGTTATTTCAGATAAGGCTGTGCAAATCACTAACAATAGTGTGTGAGCAATGTGCCACTAAGCCCCCTCCTCCCACTATCCAGGATTTATTTCATCTCTTAAAAAAGTACAACCTCGTTTACTAGCTGCAGAAAGCAAAATAGAAAAAGAAAACATTATCATAAATTGGTGTCAGGTTTCCTAACAAATGTGTATTCTTTGGAATATCAATCATTACAATACATGAGTTGTAACAGAAGTAGTGGTATTTATCTCTAATAATTAGGGATAATTCCATGAAGACTAAAAGTTTGTTTGGGGGACATCCCCTCATACTCTTTATGCCCTTTCACCTCACTCTGGGCTCCACATCACTACCATCTTGATTTCTAAAACTCCAAGTGTGCTCTATTTACTCTTAGAGTTCAAGTTGAGTGCAGGTTCCCAACTGTTCAGCCCTATGACTCCTCCACTGTCACATTAAACCTCCTCCCCAGAACCCCCAGAGGTTAGGAATTAACCATCTGATGTTTAATCATCTCATAAACATGTACCATCCCATACACTCTGGCCTTCCATCAGCCCTAAGTAAAATGCATGTTCTCAGGAAAAGCACATAAATTCTGTGCTATCATCTCACATTTTCACTTTCATTCCCCCAGGAAGAAAAGGGAGAAAAAATAGAAAAGAGTTCTATAAATTGATAACTTTTCTTGCTGCCTAAATTTTATTCTTTATATTTTTATTATTCTTGTATTTTTCTGCCTTTCCCTTTGCTTTACACTATTTCCTACCTTCTTTTCTATTGATATTTGTTGCAGTTTAATAAGACATATGAAAAATTAGGTGACTGTAAATGATTTTTCTTACTTAGTACATTTTTTAGAACAGTTTTAGGTTTACAGGAAAATTTGAGCAGAAAGTATAGAAAGTTCCCAGCCAGACATGGTGGTGCATGCCTCTAATCCTAGTCCTTGGGAGGCTGAGATAGGAGGATCACAGGTTCAAGGCCAGCCTCAGCAACTTAGTAAGACCTTAAGTAACCTAGAGAAACTTTTTCAAAATGAAAAATGAACAGAAGACGGAAGTGTAGCTCAAGAGGTAGAATGCCCCTGGGTTCAATCCCCAGTAAAACACACACGCACACACACAGCAAGTATATAGAGAGCTTCCATATTTTCTCTACAACCCACCTCATACTCTGTCCATGTTATCCTTATTACTAACATCTCATATTTGTGAAATACAATTGATGTACTGATATTGATACATTATTTTTTTGAAGTCCATAGTTCACATTAAGATTCATTCTTTGTGCTCTACAGTTCTATGGGTCTTTACTTATGGATAATGCCAAGTAGCTACCACAGGATTATACAGAATAAATTCCCTGCTTCCAAAATGCCCTGTGCACTAACTACTTATCCTCCTTCTCTCCCCATCAAACTCTTAGCAACCTTGGATCTTTTGATTCTTCTAGAATGTCATATAGTTGGAATCATGTGGTATGTAACCCTTTAGGCCGTTTTTTCTTTTTAACTTGCAATGTGCACTGTTTCCTCCACACCTTTTCATGGCTTGATAGCTCATTTTCTTTTTACTGCTGAATAATATTCCATTGTATAGATATAACACAGTTTGTCCATTCACCAACTGAAGGACATCTTGCTCACTGTTGGTTTGGCCTATTATGAACAAATCAATGTAGAAAAGGAAACACATTTTGTCTGCCCTGTTAGGTTCAATGAAAGAGCCTGCAAACTAAATTAACAAAAGAGAGAATAAAGTAGAAAAAATGTATAGATGCTTCTCAACCTGAAGAGTTATATCTAGGTAAATCCATCATAAATTGAAAATGTATTCAGTACCAAACTTTCTAGCTTAGCCTACCTTAAACATTCTTAGAACACTTGTAGTATCCTACAGTTGGGAAAACTTATCTAATGCAAGCCTAATTAATAATAAAGTACTCAATACTTTATGCAATTTATTGCATATTATACTGAAAGTGAAAAACAATGATTATATACATACTCATCATTGATGTACCCAGCTGAAAGTACATGGGGTGTGAAGAATGCTTGAAGTATTGAATTAAAATTAACATATGAATAATGAAGATGCTACAGCCACAGGGTGATCACTGCAACTCACTACTGCTGCCTAGCACCATGAGAGACCATCTTACTGCATGTAGCTAGCCCAGGAAAAAATAAAAATTCAAAATATATTTCTACTGACTGCATATCACTTTCACAGTATTGTAACTGTTAGAACCTTAAACAAAAGTGACTCCATCTTGACCAGAAATTCCCAAGTCTTTCTCGGTACACTCTTCCCCTGCATCTGGAAATGTCTCCATTGTCTTGCCCAAGACTTGCCTAAGAAGCCCCTTTCTTATCAGACCCTCTGCTTACAGGAAAGCCCCATTATCCTGCTTAACCCTGATGAAACAGCCCCCCTTGGCAATAGTTAACCATTGCTCCCCTGCCCTGTAGAATTTCCCCTTAACAACCTCCCCCTGGCAATAGCTAACTACCACTCCCCTCTCTCTGTAGAATCTCTCCTTAAACAACCTATATAAACTTCTAGTGTGTAAGTGGACATGCGCTCTAACCTTTCCTGGAGACCTCTGCAGGTTTTAGCCCAATAAAGCTTGTACTGCCATTGAGCAATCTCCCATCTTCTTCTTTCCCCAAATCTTTCAGTAACATCAAAAAATTATAAGTCAAATCATTATAGATGAAGGACAGCCTACATGTTGCATGCACACAGGAGCTTAACAGAAAAGAAATGAATGCCCACAAAGGCAGTTAGACCTGGGGCTTATATACCTTTCTAACATGTCGATATATGGCAAAAGAAAGGAAAAGAGTTTGGCTTCTAGGAGCGATAAATTAAGTAAAGGTAAATATATGAGGGGAAATAATGGAAGGTAAGTGTTATTTTAGTAAGGTCTGTTTATACAGATTCATCTCAGAATTGACTTTCTTTTTTTCTGTGATAAAGATTGTTCTCCTCCTGGCAGAGGAGAGTAAAGAAGGGATCCCTTCAGAGAAATAAAGGTTTATGTTCTGCTTTTAGTTAGAAAGGGGAAGGCAGAGAATTTCTCCTATGTTGGCTATTTTGTCTTCATCTCAAAATAACACTTATGCCAAAATGGCATATTTTGGGATGGCATATTCTGATCCCCTTCAGTTGCTATAAATATTTGTGTGCAGGTTTCTATGTGGACATATTTTCAGTTTATTTGAAGAAATACCTGGGAGCACAAGTGTTGGATCATATGGTAAGACTATGTTTAACTTTGTCATAGAATAATTATTTAAACATTCCAAAAATAAAGATAATGAGATATTTCTACAGAATAGGACATTGGAAGTAGCCTCTATTCTGTTGTTACTTCAGTTCTGTTAAATGGTAAGTCTCATAATATTTAACATGTTAACAGTTTATCCTCTACATATCTGCTCATGAAGAAGTCTCTGGATTTCTTTGTACAACAAATGTGCATCAAATAGTCCTGAGTGGTGAGGAAGAGAACCAAGATGCCTTCAACAGAATTCCACATTTAAGGTCTCCATCTTTTTTTTTTTTTAATTGGTGCATTGTAATCATACAGCTTAATGAGGTAAAGGATAGCAGAGGCATTCATGCACACAGCACTCATTTAACCCTCCCTCAAGTCCCACCCCATTCCCTCCCCCTTCCCTCTTCCTCATGTTTGGCTTAGTGATTGACTTTGATATGTTTGTGAAAGCATATCATGTGCATTAGGGTGTTTCCCTCTCTCCCCTCCCATCACCTTTAGTTAGGTCACCTTCTTTGCTCATGTAAGGTTTCTCCTTCTTTGTCTAGAGTCCCCCCTGTGATCCACTTTCTCCCTACCTTCTGCATATTAGAGAGAACATCTGATTTTCTACTTTTTGTGACTGACTAATCTCATTTAGCATAATGTTTTCCAGTTCCAGCCATTTCCCTGTCTTGGGCTAATAAGCTTTGATATAAGGTAAGTCAAGTTTGAGTCTGAGATCTGTTACTTTCTAGCTTTTCTCCAACAATACTTCACCTCTCATAGTCTTAGTTTTCCATCAAAATAAGACAATGATATAGAAACAGCATAAGAGCATTGAAAGGAAGACTGAAGGGGATGATATATGCATAACATGCAGAACAGAGCTGGGCACATGGGGAAAATTTGACAAAGGCTTATTTCTTTCCTTTGATTAAAAATACTGAATACTATATCACGTTTTTCCTACCCCCACCTCACTGGGGCAGCACCAATAGATCGACACCTCCTCTCGGGAGACTGGGGGATTTCTTCTGATAAGACTTCCAAGAGAATTATTGAAAAGATTTCCAAAAATCAGTGACATTCTATGGAAGTCATTAGGAGTAAGATGAAAATAGTTTTTGGCACTCTCTTGATGGTCTTACTTCTTAATGCTCTTTAATGTATCACCCTCCTTAGGGTATTGGCATTTTAAGTGAGGATTCCAGAAGATAATGCAAAGGAATTAGTATACTGTTGAATTTTAATTAATACTGAGGTTCACTCCCTTTAACCTGCTCCAGGAAATACCAGCCTTCCTGCAAAGTAGCATAACTCTTCTGAGGATTGTCCATAGAATTCAAACTGTTCAACTACAGTAAATATGAGATCATTGTTCCTAAAAGACCCGTAAGGTTCAAATGAAAAGAACACAGTGTTGAGACTTCTGGAGACTTGTGAAAATGAGACTGCTGTTTTTTTTTTTTTTTTATGATTGAGAGTGTAAAAATAACTTTCCATGGAAATATATCTATCTTTAGATGTATTAGCCCTACCTACCACAGGGAGTATCTAGTCAAAGTTAAGTAAATTCACAGGGAGCAAAAGTGCTGAGATTTGCTGATTACATCTAGGATATGTCAGATATTTTACAGATATCCCTGTGCTTTTAGCTTCAAATTAAATTATATCTCCCTAAATGACTACCAGAGAATTAACAGCTGGTTAAATGCACCAATATTATAACCATCTGCCAGTCATAGATAACAAGATTCTTTCCCCAAGATCATCTACCCTCTGAATTTTTTAGGGTTTTATTTGCATTGTGGAGCCAGTATTTTTCCTTCTTCAAAAGAAATCAAAAGTCAGGTGTGGTGGCACACATCTGAAATCCCAGAACTTGAAAGGCTGAGACAGGAGAAACACAAGTTCAAGACCAGCCACAGCAACTTCATGTTGAAAACTTATTTCAATATAAAAAATAAAAAGGGTTGGGGGTGTAACCCAGAGGTAGACCACCTCTGGGTTCAATTCTCAGTAAGGGAGGGCAGGGGGGGGGGAGAGAGAGGAGATAGAATAGGCCCCATGTCTTATTTGTCTATTTATTTCATAGATTGGATTCTTGTGTACAGTGCTATTGGATGTCTATTGACAATTGTCATAGCCACATTGTAAAACAGGTAATTAAAGATGCAAATTTTCTCTTTACAATCTAAATACTGACTCAATGGCTTAACAATTTGTATTTAACAATTAATTTGCAGTTCAGTAACAACTATGTAGTAGTATTAAAAATAATTACAGCAGATCCTGAATTTCATGAGAGTTAACACTACATTGGAGGCTATCTTAAGAGATAGATGTTGAGTCATACAAACTCCTCAAATCACAGATACTATTATAGAACAGAACTTCTCTCATAAAGTGCAGTCAAATGTCACTAAAAACTTTTAATTGAGCCCTTTAGACCTTTATAATTCTATAAATAGAGTACTAGACTCATTTATAAAGCTAATAATACAAATTCTGTCTGGAAAATTTATTGAAATGGTTAGTGAGCTGCCTTTCCTTATAGAGCACATGGTAAAAGCATTCATAGCATGGATCTAAGCCACTGTCACGGTGGGCTTCCAGCTCCATAATCTATCCCAATCTTCTATTTTTCTGATTTGCCCACATTTTTTTCACTTCCATGTCAGCTTTACTTGAGGATTTTTCCCCCCATTTTCTCCCTTTGTTTAGTAGTGCATATTTTCTATAGATGTTCTTGATTCACAAAGGGTACATGGATGGAAAGATGAAATTAGAACCATAAATTCAGACTGAAATAAGGATGCTTGCTGCTGAGTAGGCACCAACCTAATAAGTGATCCCCTCCATCAATGAGCCTCCCATGTAGAATTCAAATGTGTGCCTTGATAAAATTCAACTTATTATCTTATATTGTGTGGTCCATTAGAGTCACTTAGCAGTGTTCAAGCTGCACATGTAAATTCTCTAAATGCCTATGGTTTTATAATATATTTTTTTAAGATTCTAATATAATCTGCAAATAGAAGGCCTTTTAGAGAGGGAAGGAGGGAGACTCAATTAGTGAGCCCTATTCTAAGAAGGTTATTTGCTTTATGCTTTAGAGAAATGACATCATTTAAGTCTCCCTGGATTTTATTTATTTATTTATTTATTTATTTATTTATTTATTTATTTATTTATTTATTATTTTGGTGCTAGGTATCCAACCAAGGGCTTTGTACATGCTAAGTGTGTGCTGAACTGCTAAATTATTTCCCCAACTCCCTTGTCCAGTAACTTTATGTGGTAGGTATATTATCCCTACTTTTATATGAAACTAAAGCTCAAAGAAGATTTATATTTGTCTATCCTTATACAGCTAATAATTGGCTGTGAAACAATTCAAAGCTAGATTTTCCTGGCCCAACAATGTATTTTTATTTCTGTCTTTTTGTAGTTCAAAGTCAGAATATAAAAGTCTAAAGAGGCCACAGATACCTGAAAGTAATTTTTTATACCATCTGGAGAACAGTTGATAGAAATAGAGAAAGAGGGGAAGGAGAGAAGGAGCAGGGAGAGAGGGAGAAAAGAAGGAAAAGAAGGAGAAGGAAGAAAAAAAGGAAACAGACTTGGGTTTTAGTTTGTCTACTCTTGGAGGAATTAGTACTTAGTGGTAGTGGTACAGGGAAAATACCTAGTAGGTGGGAGTATCTGAGTTTATGTCTATGTGGCATAAACCTGGGGAGACTAGTTGTCTCCTGAGCCCCTGCAGTGAGGCCTAGACCACATCCCTTGAGAATCTAAGTACCAAGAGAATTTGTCTTTGTGAGTTAAAAGCTAGAACAATGCTATTGTCAGAGACCACATTTTGGGAACAATTCTTTCTTCAGCCTGGGAAGAAGGTGCTAGAGTGAACTGGAAATATTCTTAGGGGTACTACAACCTTTGGAATATGATGGAGGAATGAAAAGAAAATCAAATTTGGGTGACCATGACTTCTGAAGCAGTGTAGACTGTAAGAACTATGGTTCAAACACCAAAGCCTTAACATATTAAAATTTATGGAAGGACTTCCATTGATTTTATTTTACTCCAAATCTGAAATAAAACTTTAAAGAAAAAAAGGAAAAATTATATTCTTTAAGCTCATTTTTATAGTTTCTGTGCATTTACCAATCATATGAAAAAGCAGTGCCAACTTACTACCAAAGAAATTGTGGTTCATTTTTATCTCTTATCTCTAGTTACCTATAGAAAACCACATATAAATATGGCTATATATTATACCTAAAAATGTATCTATATATCTATGTACATTTACATATATTTAAGGCCGTACCAGATGTCAGCCGATTTCCAGATAGTAAAGTTTGTGATACTCTATAGGAAATAATACTCTTCAAAGGCATCACATTTTTTTGTTTTTTACTTAATTGCTAGGGTCAGCCTGTCTAAAACATACTTACTTTTAGTAACGGCATGAGATCTGTGGAAAATACAAGGAAGGAAAATCTGTAAGAACCGCAAGTACTAAGATCAAACAAAATTCAAGGAATGCCAAAGTCTCAAAGAGTCTTATGTGTGTACACTAGTGGCATGAGACTCATGGAAGAGGCCTCAGGTCAGGTGCAAGGTTCACTACAGGATTCTCTCATCTACCCCGTCCTTTCTTTTTTGGTTTCTGCACAAACCTAAATAAATACATTCTTTATCTATGACATGCTTTAGGCCCAGTTATTGGCCTCGGGAAGGAACCAAGAATTGAAACTGGCTGTGGCGGTGATGGTCTGCTTTGCCTGTGAGCGGTGGTGGTGTTTGCTCAGGGAGAGGTACTGGCTGCAGGGAGAAGGTTTTTTTTTTTTCCCCTCTACCACTAAATTTTAATGAGTGGAATCAATCAACGAAGTCAGGACACTGGAAACCCTGACAAGCACCAGGCCTCTTCTGGGCTGAGGCAAAACTGGGATTTGAGCCTGACACAACCTTGTTATGTCTAATTAAAGAAATCTGAAGCATCAGTGCGACCTTGGGGCGGTGGGGGGGGGAGCTCTTTCTCCTGGATACTGAGGAGTGAATGGAAGTTACATTCAGCCTGCTCTTTCTTGCCTTCTTGTCTGATGCTATTTAGAAACAAAGGGGCATCTTCTTTCACAGTTATATAAATAATGCTCAATAGTTTGCTGTCAAAATAAGAAAACAAATGCCACAGGTTATAAATTGTAAGCATATGAATTTAGAAGTTCATTTTATCCTTAAAATGATTTCCCTTTCTTAGGACTTGAAAGGCAGGACCCAGCTGCCAGTATAATAAACCTGGGGGATGGCAGAGCAGGTTTTCCTTTCAGCGCCAGGTGCACTCAAGCCAAGAATGCAGAACCTGCTCTGCTTCTAGTTTGATCTATTTGTGCATCAGTGGGAAAACGTGAAGCAGTACTAACTCCTTCAATCTTACTCCTCCTAGGTGTCTCTGAGTCCTCTTGATTTATTTCACTGACAAAAAGCATGTTTTCTTTCTTTCTTTTTTTTTTTTTTATCTGTCTGCATCACTGAACTGACTGAGAAAAGAGAGAACACAAAATGGATTCAATTCCTTGTGAATTATTAAAGCAACTTGTCAGCAAGTATAAATCCTGATAACAGATGATGGCCTCAGAAGCAGAGGGATACAACCCAATCTGTAGAACCCAATAGGGAAAAAAGGAGGAAAGTGGAAAACTGAAGAAATTCCTATTTAGATTTAGAATGTGGATTTTTGAAGGTATCTTCATAGTCAACCCAAATAAAAATTAAACTACAAGTCCTTTTAAAAAATAGTTGGATAAGCCAGGCGTGATGGCACGTGCTTGTAATCCCAGCATTTGGGAGGCTGAGACCTGAGGATTCAGGTTCCTGGCCAGTCTCAGCTACCTAGTGAGGCCCTCCACAACTTAGTGAGACCCTGTTTCAAAATAAAGAATAAAAAATAGGGCTGGGGATGTAGCTCGGAGGTCGAATGCCCCTGGGTTCAATCCCCAGTACTGCAAAAAAAAAAAAAAAAAAAAAAATAGTTGGATAAAGTTTTATACTATTTCTTTTGGTCTCATTCATTTCCTAACATCTTACCTGGTTGAGATAAAAATCATCCAGGGTGATTTAAACAATACATTTCAGAGAAAAAAAAATACCTCCTACTCCTTCTGTTGTGAGACTATAATGTACAAATAAAAGTATTTTTTTTAAAGGTGTAAAAGGAAAGTATATAAAAACTTGTTACTTTAACCTCCATGAAAGGGGAATAAAGAATACTGAATATTATCATTTAGTTCATGTGTTCACATCCCTATTGCCAGTTCTAATTTATTATCTATTCATTTAACAAGTCCTTGCCCAGGTCTCATGGCAACTTCTTCTCTGTTCTTTTTGAAGCATGTACTCTTGGAATGGTACTTAGAATTCTTTCGACAGCAAAAGGATAAGCAGAAATGTCTTTACTATAGTGTTAACCAAAATTTTTTCTATTTCAGTTTAGGAGTTTGTTTTTATCCATCCTAAATTAGAAAATGCCAGGGAGTAGCTAAATATTAATAATGCCTTTTGTTTCAAGAAACACCATGAACCCCAAAGACTCCCTTGTTCTGAATGAACTCATGGTGAACATCAAAGAGAGCAAACTACCAGATGCCAGGTCTGGTGCTGTCTGGCCGGGTGGGGAGGAGCCCTTCCACTCTCTGAGCCCCAGAGACTGCATTTTTATGATCCTAAGAGTAAATGCCTGTTTAAGTTTCGCACCCTAGACTCCCTGCCCACTCTTGCCCAGGCCCTGTCTCAATATTACCACTTAGGTAAGCTTTATGACTCTAGAGACATTTAGGGTATGCCTCTTTATTCTGTCGTCTGCTATGTGTAAGATTGATACAATTTTAAACAGTTCCCCTTGACTCCAGCCCTTCAGCCCAGCCATAATGGATGCTTTTCAAAGATGCTGCCTGACACTGGGGATAGGAGCACCTTTGCACAAAGAGTAGCCACAAGAGCTATGTCTGAATGCTGACACTGGGCATTTTTGCTCAGTATTAAGCACTTCTTGGGGTTCTGTCATGTGCTTTGGCCCTGAGCTTTGCTAACTGTGACTTTTGGCTCTGGGTTCTTTTGGGTTTCTGCCTCCTGGCTTCCACCTTGTCTTTTTTTTTTTTTTTTTGCAGTACTGGGGATTGAACCCAGGGACATTCTACCTCTGAGCTATAGGCCCAGCTCTATTTTTTATTCTTTATTTTGAAACAGGGTCTCACTAAATTGCAGAGAGCCTCAATAAGTAGCTGCAGCTGGGTTCGATCCTCCTGTCTCAGCCTCCCAAGTACCACCTTGTCTTAATAGCAGAACTTCCCACATGGACCATCAGCTGTGTCCTTCATGTGATTTGTGCATTCCTTTGAGGTTTTCTGCTCTTCTTTTCCCACAGTCTCAGCTGAGATCCTGAGGCCATTTCAGTCTATGGTGGTTGCTGAGAGTATGTCCTGAAAAGGAGAGAGGAGACCAAAAGGGCTTGTTTTTTCCCCTACCATGTAAAAAATATTTTGCTCTTCTGGACTACATATGTATGTGTTATAAAGATTAATGTCCGTGAAGTCTGTGTGGATTAATGTGAAAAGCAGCCATGTAGAAGATTGCCAAGTTATTGCCTTGGCAACATCTCCACATTGGGAAGAAACCTATAACACAAGCTGTAATTTTACATATATATATGGCTGCTTTTGTTTCTAGCAAACTGTACCTCTAGGTGCTTCTTGTTCTCTTCAAAATAGCCATTGTGAGAAAAATGTCAGTTATTTTGCTTATTGCAGCAATGAAATCCTGCCCCAAAATTGTTTGCAATGGCCTTTGGTATTTTCTTTAGGGCTTGGGGCACTTTTTAATTTTTTTTCAAATATCCTTAGTAGTAAAAATCCTTAGAGAGGCCCTGCATGTATACCACCAAATCTGGGGGAAAGTCAATCATTAGTCTAGGAAATATTGGAAATAAAATGACCAAGAAGGAAAGATTACATCTACAGCTATCAGACTTGATACTAAAATAATAAGGTGGCAGTGTGTATATGCATGCACATATGTTGTGCATGCACACACATAGGGCAGGTCCGTGTAAGAGAGTGAGGAAGAGAGAATATCCTATGTATCTTAATTTGCTGGTGGAGTAGTGACTTCATTGTTCACAGAACAAGGAAACCCAATTTAGCATGCTGTGTATGCTACAACTTCCACCCCATCAGGAAAATCTCTCAGCCCCAGTCTGGGCTGGAGACTCTGAAACACAGATGATGCTGCCAAGCTGGAAGGCGGGAGGCCCCGTGGGACACACCACAGGAATGTCTTCCTCCATCCTGGATTCAAATAGCCTCGTCATCAGCTCCCATCTCAGCTGCTGCAGGCCAGCCAACAGGGATGGATGCAGACTTGTCAAAATTTCCATTGGATTTTTGAAACAAAGACTACTTTGTAACCTGGTCACTATGCTCCTATCCTTCAAGAAATCTCCCTCCCCATCCACTTTTCACTTTCCTGATTTCCACTAGTCTCTATTTCCATTAATCACTCCCTCTGACTTCTTTCTACCTCTAAAAAGATAAGCAATTATTTTTTGGCGTTGAACAGGATGCTGCCCTTTAGGGGCCTCCAAATGCAGTAATCCTGGGAGAAGGTGGGTGATTTACAAATCAATGGCTCCCTAGTAGATACTCTGGGATACTTGGTGTGAAGCCCAAGGGACAGATAAGCAGTTTTGCTAGACACATCTGTAAGTCAAGACAAACCAAAACCCCTCTACCTCCTTCTGAGGAATCTAGTTGCTGCTTTCTTTCCCACTATCAGACAATTCCATGTTTAGGTACCCACAAAGGAGATAGAAACATTCTTGCTTTGTGAATTCTGGTGTCTCATAACATGTACTGTGTATGATTTCTGGCCAACATTAACAATGGACCAAATTCCCATTGTAGTGTAAATGGGTTTACAATATTCCCTGGATCCTTCCAGGGCTGTCAGATTCTTCTGAGGACCACTGGAGGCTATCTCAGGACATAAGAACTCAGCATGTGATGTTGCTACTAATTCTTGGTGGTACTATCTACCATCTCACCATGGGTTCTGATTTGAACTTTTAATGTCCCTCCAAATCTTATGTGTTGGCAATGGAGCCAGGTTTGGAGGTGGGACATGTCTGGAGGGCGTGGATCCCTGAGGGTGCAGCCAGGTACTGTATCTGTTCTTGGTCTCCATTCTCTTTCTCTCTCTCTCTCACTTTCTCTCATTCTCTTTCTCTCTCTCTCATTCCACCACCATGCGCTGAGGCCTGAGGCCTTTCCTTCTTTTCCATGCCCTAAAGTCCTGCAAACTGTTCTTTTATACTCCTGTCTTGACTTCCCAAGTACTGGGATTACAGGTGTGCACCACCACACCTGGTTGAAAAGATTATTTCTAAATAAAGTCACATTTACAGGTATTGGGGGTTAGGGCTTAAACTAGAAAGAAAAGAGTCCGAACCATGTATGGTGGCCCATGCTTGTAATCTCAGTACTTGGGAGGCTGAGACCGTAGGATCCAGGTTGGGAGTCAACCTCAGCTGCTTAGTGAGACCCTCCGCAATTTAGTGAGACCCTGTTTCAAAATAAGGAATAAAAAATAGGGCTGGGGATGTAGTTCGGAGATAGAATACCCTTGGGTTCCATCCCCAGTACTGCAAAAAAAAAAAAAAAAAAAAAAGGAAAAAGAAGAGTCAATTAAACCTACATATTGATAAAAAAAAAGAATGAAAATAGATAAGAATATAGAAGATATAGATAGATCGATAGAATAAAATAGACAAAATTAATGAAACAAAAAAAAACTAGTTCTTTGAAAAAAATCAATGACATTAATAAACTCTAATATGATCAGGTAAAGAAAACACTTAAATTACCAAGGTCAGAAATGAGGGAGGAGATGTCACTGTAGTTCCTATTGCCATTAAAAGGAAAATTAGTAATAACTTTATGCCAATAAATTCTACAACTTGATAAAATAAAAAAATTCCTTGCAAGACACATATAACCAAAGTTCACCTAAATAGAATTAACTAGATTAGATAATCCCTATATCTTTGAAAGAAATTGAAATTATTAAATTTTCAAACACATACATCATTTTAAGAATTATTTTAATATAGATTTATCTTTTTTAGTTGCCTTTAAAATCTTCTCTTTGTCTTATATATGTTTTAGCATAAAACTCCTTGTGATTCCTAAATCTGAGGATTGATGATTTTCATCAATTCTGGAAAAGTCTCAGTAATGCCGGAAGCAAAGTACAGTGTTAGGTTCACTTTTTGCCTACAAATGTAGAACATATTTAGGTATACAAATCTCATCTAGCTGAAATTTCAGTTCCCATAAGCACCAATTATTGTGACCCTTCTATATTTAGATAGATTCCTTCTATATACCCTATCTCTAAACTTAATTAGCATTAATTTAAATTAATTTAATTTAAATAAATTATCATTTATTTTAAAACTGCAACACTGAAGTAGATACATTTTAGAGTACCTGCGAAGTTCATGGCTCTTCTTCATAATTGCTCTTTACTCTCAACCTCTCTTGCTATTTTTGAACTTCTCCTTTAATTAAGCAAATTGAAACAAAGATGGTGCCTAACCAAAACCAAGTTCCCTTTCTTAGGATTTCAAGTCTGAGTCAGTTTATAGAAAGAAGACAAAGAAATCAAAACAAATGTAACAAAGGTCTTTTGGAAGAAGGATACTAGCACCAAGACAAAAACTCCCACTAGTAATACCCCTAGAACTGACGCTTTCTTGCTAAAAGGATTAGCATCCATGGGACTTGAATCCCTCCAAAACCATTCAGGTTATTTAAGATAGATGACATGAGGGTTTTCTAAATTAGAAATCAGTATTTCTACTTATTCCAATCATTAGCATTCAATTTCCCAATTATTGTTCTTTAATCTTTGAGTGTAACATTGGGAGAATTTTTTTAAAATTTTCTTTCAGAATAGTAGCCTCACCATGTTTTTTGTGGCATTAAGAATATGTTGATAACCAATTAGAATTCTAAATTCAGTGCCATAAATCTTATTTTTAAAGGATATTTTCACATGTTGTTAACAAATACTCTCATAGTAGCAGCTGGTATATTATTGTCAATTCTGATCTTTATTGATGTTGTAGCCGAAAGTATAGAATGGCTTAATGTGAGACTGCTATCTTGACATCCTTTCTCCATAACACTAATATTCAGTTTTATAAGGGAAAGCTGTTGATAATGGTCCTTGATTATCTGAACTCTGACTGTTCCACTGCCATAAAAAAGTTTTTCAAAAATAAAATTTCTTTTCAATAAAAATTTCCAGCTTCATAGATATTAAGATCATTACTCTAAACCTATACATAATACCTCAATGTTTTTTATCTCTTTTAACTCACCTACTATAAGAATGATTAATTTCCAATTAGTTCTACTATCAATGTAGAACATTTTATAACAAAATATGGCTCCATCTTCCAGCATAATTGCCCCCGGGAAGTCTTAGATCCATCCTAGTAATTGTAGTTGTGTCTTACAGTTCTGCCGAGGATCATTCCCAGCTCCCAAGCTGATTTTCTTAGTGACCACAAGAATGGTTTCACTTCTTGTTCTTCAGTCTCAATAAAGATAATTCATTCTACTTCCTTTATAGGCAAGAGTACTAGTATGAATGTGTTTTTAGGGCAATTTTAGGTCTCACATGATCATAAAGGTCAAACTATAGGTCTTAGAAGGAAAGAGATGGTTACTATAATTCTAAGAAACTGAGGAATCTCTCCTTCTGCTTGTCAACAGCAGTGTTTTTCAACTTCCAAAAAGAAGTGTCTACACACTGCTGTCGGTTACAGATTATTTCATGAATGAATAGGCAGTTAGGCCAAATCATACACACTGATTTTGCTTTTAGAATTAGAGTCAAAGACAATGAATCAGTTTATATATACAAGCAGAACTCATAACAAATTCATATAACCTCAATAGCAAATGAGTGTTATATGCCAGAACCACAACAGGGAGTAAGGAGAGAGAAAAGAAAAAGTAAAGATTAAGATGTTGATAACCTCCAATCATTCTCTTAGCTAAAAAGATGAGAGTGCATGAAGATATTGCTCCTTCTGAAGTCCCTTAGAATAATCAGCTCATCCCTCTCAACTTCTAGTTTTCATTTGCATATAGTTTCCATTTAATAATCATTTCTCTTTCTACTATTATAGGACAATAGAAGCCTGAATCATACCTGTACAATGTTTGAATTCTCTTTAAGAAAAATGAGTAATACTATTTAAATCAGGAGTAGAAAGAAGTACAGAAAAGGAAAGGCACAAAACTGGTGTTTATTCAAGGGAAATAAGAGTTCAGCCATCATTAAACAATTACATTATATCTAAAGATGTCCAAATAAATTATGAATCTTCACCATAAGAACAATAAGGCTCCTTCACAGAAAAAAAATGCATTACTATACTAATCTAATTCCCCCAAAAGGAAGAAAGAGCAAAGAAAAGTCACAGTAATAAATTTGGTTGAATCATACTTACAATACAGGATGTAATGATTGAATCAACAGCCTGAAATTGAATAACATGCCTTAAAATAAAAAGAGTACACAAGTAATTCAATCTGTATGAAAGACAAATATGACAGGATTTTTAAAAAAGAAAGAAGATTTTTAAAGAAGAAAGGATCTAATTTCCTAAAGATAGTTGCACAAATTATGTAAGTTTTCTGGAGGGTTCAACTTATTTAAAAAAAAAAAAAAAAAGGTAATCTCACAAACCATGAAAATAATTGAGACTATTTCATTAGGATAAATCATTTAGCAATTTACTACTGAAGTAGTCTAGTTTTACCAAAATAAAGAAAAAAGTAAAAATGATCTTGAAACTTGTGTTATTTTGACAATTTTTATAAGGAAGCCAAATTACCATTTAGCTAGAAGCAAATGTTTGAAGTTCAGATTGAGAAATATAAAACTGGTGTCATGGGAATGTTTGAATTGATAAATTCCAGCCATTTCAAGCAGGTAGAAGAAATTTGCAAACATAACCATGATGTAAGATCCATTATTAGCACAGAAATAGGCTGAACATTTGCATTTAAGATTGTTTTTACTCTTTAATTTACCCTTTTCCAAATAATCTATCCAAAGAAAGAAGGCCAATAGGTTTTTCCATCTACTTATTTCTTTTAAAATCAGACAAAAAAAGAAAAATAATAAAAATATATCATTTCTTTAATAGATCTAGTTCTGGTGGCCTGCTCACTTATGTTCATAGACAATTCATTCTAAAACCTCATGTCATCATGACACTTCCCTTTGTGGGGACAAATACCTTCTCAAGACAGAAAAACCTGAGACTCTGATTAACTACATGGTTTAGCAATCCCTCATATATATATACACACACACATATACAATGAAAATAAAATCAGCATATTAAAGAGACATCTGAACCCCCATGTTTATTGTGGCACTACTCACAATAGCCATGATATGGAATCAACTAAGGTGTATTCATCAGTAGATGAATGGGTATAGAGAAAATACGGCATATATACACAATGGAATGTTGTTCAGCCATAAAAAGAATGAAATACTTTCATTTGCAGAAAAATTAATGAAACAGGAGGACATTATATTAAGTGAAATAATCCACACACAGAAAGACAAATATTGCATATTCTCACTCATAAGTAGAAGCTAAAAAAGTTAATCTCTAAGAAGAGAGTAGAATTGTGAGTACTGTCAGCTAGGAAGGTAGAAGAAAACAGAGATGGAGGGAGGTTGGATAACAGTCACCAAAATTCTAGGTAGGAGGAATAAGTTCTAATATTCAACCCAGCTTCAGTGCTCAGGCATCCAGGAGGGCAAGCAACATCTGCAGTTTTCACTGACCTTCAGTTTATGTAAGAAACTATACTGACACAGACTTTCAATACTGAGCATTCTGGAATTGGTCTTTCTAGTGCTGATAAGCTTAGCAACGGGGGCAGAGGGGATTGAAGTGATGAGCTACTGGCATTCAGGCATTCAGTATTACCCTAACCATTTCTGGAGTGACCCCAAATCTAAATCACAAAAAAACCAACATGAAATTCAGTAGAAAATGAACAGAAAACAAGTATCTTCCAGGATAAAATGATGGCACAAAAACCAGGCGTGGTAGCTTAAACCTGTAACCCCAGTATTTAGGAAGCTAAGATAGGAGGATCACAAGTTTGAGGCCAGCCTCAGCAACTTAGTGAAACTCTGTTTCAAAATAAAAATAAGAAGGCTAGAGGTATAGCTCAGAGTAAAATGTCCCTGGGTTCAATCTCCAGTGCTAAAAAAAAGATGGCATAGGAAAATTGTTATTCATTAAACTTCTGAACCTTTTCTAATATTTGCAATTATTCAGGCTCTTTCCCTAGCAATAAATATGTTCATTAAATTTCTCTCTGTCTCTGACAAGCCACACAAATTAAGTCATAGGGCTTTGGGTATTCATTTTGTGCCTTTAACCCTCCCCAAGAGGTTTGTTTCAAATACTAAAAGTTCAGGATAATAATAATTAGAATCCTGTTCTACCTTGACTTTTCTAGTATCTTGTTACTTTACCCAATAAGTATTTTACTATAGATATAATACTTTTGATACAATATAATTATACATCATAGTGAGATTCAAAGTGATACAAACATACATACATGCACACATCACTTGGTGTATTTTTATGTATATATTTTATTTTTGAATTGTGAGTAGTGTATATTTTTATTTCTCTCTCTACATTTTCTCTCTTAACATAAAAAACAATAACAAAGTACCTATAATTTTCCTTAACAGGGTTATGGTAAATTGTCTTCAAATATATATATTTTTCTGAACAAATATGAAGAGCCATTTCATATTGGAACAGTTATGACACACACTAATAAAATATTGAAATCAAGCATCACAGTAATAACTTCATAGTGACTTACAGAGCTGAAATTCATAAACATATGCACACTCTAGCATGCAGGCTACCTTTTTACTACCCACAGTCCTTCTACTTCTCAGAAATGGGGGACCCAATGGTCTATTCAGTTTTTCTCTTGTCATCAAAATAGTTTATATTAACATATGTTCTGCTAAAAGGCTATTGTCAGATACTTTTTAAACTGACTAAATAATCCTCTAGAATATATGATCTCTGTCAGCCCAAGATAGTTGTGTGCATCTGACTTACTACTTATTATTATATAGGTTAGTTTGATGGACAATAAAGGTCAAAAGGGCAGAATTATGGGAAGAAGAAGGCATGTGTAATCTATTCTATATCCATTATTATGAGGCTCAATTCACCAATATAATGGTTTTTTGTTGCCAAAAGACACAAAGATCTCAGCATCAAGTGAGGTATTGGGCTGGAACACCTCTGTACTCACTTTCTGGGGAAAGTTGTATGGAATGGCAGAAAGGGTTTTAGGGTTTTAATTTATTCCCTCAAAGAGGAATTTCACTTTTGTCTGTTGTATAATATTGGACAAATCATTTCATTCCTCCAAGTCTCTATTTCTGCTGTATGAAGCAGAAACAATAACATTAACTTAGCTGTAAAGTGCTTTTGTTGTATTCATCACATCAAATCTCCATTTGTTTGTAGTTCTGGCTAAGTTTCTTGAAGGCAAGAAGTATGTCTTATCCTTTTCTATATCTTACCTAACACAGTGCCTAACAAATGGAAAAAAAAAAACCAAAACACTCTATGTATGGTTTTTAAACAGTATTGAGTCAATTATTTGCCCTACTGTAGCTCTTTCATAACAACATACTGAATACTATTTTTGTTAATATGAAAATGCCAGTTTTAATTTCAGATGGTATGGCAGGTTAGATTACTGTTCAGTAAATATTCACCCTCATCCTCATCCTTAGTGAGAAATTCCCTCATTCCTTGAGTTAGGCGTGGCTATGTGCCTTGCTTTGGCTAATAGGATGTAGTAGCCATGAACAGAGGCTTGAATTGGGTTCATATCATTGGCTTGCTCTCTTGACCACCTGCCTTTCACCATGAGAGTATCCTGCCTTGGGTGGCCACTAGTCCAGGGAGGATAAGAAACACCAGGGGCCAAACACTCTCAAAGCCAGGCTACATCATCCAAACAGCAACTGACTTTTAGAGGTGGTGGCCAGAAATACTTATTACTCTATGCCACTGTTTAGGGTGGTTTGCTAGACAACTTTATTATAGTATAGTTGATCAGTACAGGTGGTGTTTGATTAAAGAATATGCATCATTTGCTAGAATATTAGTTCTAAAAGTGGACTACACTGTTAAGCTAATGGATCCATTTTCTAATTAAACTCAGTAGATTGCCTATTAATGTAAATGTGTTATTTGTGCCTGATGTTGCAAGTGGTATAATGGCTAAAATTGAAGACTCAAGGACAATTTCTGAACAAGGTATTTTTCCCCCAGGCAGATTTTACTATGGCTTATAATTTTATCTAGTGAAAATATTTCCCTTTTCTATTGCCACTCATGGCACCCCTGGAATCCTGATGCCAGCATCTGGAGCAGAACAATCTATATAAACCAGGACCCTATTTTGGGGGCCATGGGTATGAGTTGAGGGAGAGAAGGCAATGAGCCAGCTTTTGATCCATGGAAGCAGGAGTTAAGCCACCCTTTAATGTTTTGCTACTGATTTTAAGATCTGCTCAGGTCTAATGCCATATATCACACTTTCATTTGATGATGAAGCACCTCTAGGCACACTCTAACTTTATGAGGAGCTGGAGCTGATACAATCAACTCATATTGGAAAGTATAGGTCACAATGTTACTTGCAGACCTACGGCTTAGGTATTCATTTTTCCCAGAACTCAGTAGTAAGCCACAAATTGTTTTTCAAAAGGAAAATCCTAGGGGTCTACACTGACTCCCTCATCTGGGCTTGCTACAGGCTCCATTGGATTTCTCATCTACCACAGACACTTAAAGCACATTGTGAACAATTGGTTTAGGAAAGCTTAAATTGCAGAGCTTTATACTGAAATCTGACCAACCAGGGACTTTGCTTCTATTCTGTTATATTTATTTTGCACTGGGCTCCAGTCAAATATTCTTGGTCAGTGACTAAATGAGAGAAAAACAAACAAATATAGTTTATCTTTCCTCAAAAATCCAAAGATTCCTGCTGAACATTGCTCCACTTTCTTAGTGGAGGGCACACAATCATTTCCTCTGGACAGACTGTCCCAACTTAATGCAAACAACTTGATCCTAGAAATTTCATTGAGATGGTAGGTAAATTTCTCAGATTTTATCTTCCAACTACTGGTACACACAGATTTTTAGTAGCATCTAGATCTAGGATATCTGCTACTTTCTGCTATCAGGCTTTAGCAGTATGATATTACAGATATGGCACACTGTACTATACTGTAGTGATGGCCTATGGGACATTAAAACAATTAAAGTCCTTGTGAACCTAATTTTGGCACAGAGACAAAGAATTAACAGAAGCCTTAGACAAAATTGTGTTTTAAGTAATGGGGAAATAAGCCAATTTAATGATTAGTGCCAGGAACTGTGGTGGTTTGCTTTAAAAAAAAAAAAAAGCCATATCTGAATCAGCAACTGAAATAACCGTTGATTGAGTTTTAATAATCCATTGCCATTCATTAAAATATAAACTAGTGAATTTTATGAGAATACAATAGGAGTTACTTATGTCTTAGTTTATTTTGTGTTGCTGTAATAGAATACCACAGACTGGGTAATTAATGAAGAGAAGAAAGTTATTTCTCACAGTACTAGAGGCTGGGAAGTCCAATATCAAGAAGCCAGCATCTGGCAAGGACCTTCTTGCCACATTATCCCATGGCAGAAGGCAGAGGGTGACTGCATTTGTAATCCCAGGCCCTTGTATAATCTGCATTAATTCAGTTGAGGGTAGAGCCCCACCTCCCAAAATTGTTGCACAGGGGACTAAGCTTTTGACACATACTTACTGTGAACACATTGAAACCACAGCAACTTTTCCAACAAACATAGCTTCTAAAGTCTTCAATGGGTGCAATGATCTCTATGATCAATACTTAAGGATGTAAGATTGCTTCATTATTTTGGTAGGATGAGGGATCGATCCTGAAGCTTCTGCTGTATCCGAATCAACTTGGGAGAGGGCTTTAAAATAGAAACTGCTGGATCCCACCCCAAGAATGTCTGATTCATAGACTGGTGTGGGTTTAAGAATTTATACTTTAAAGAAATTCTCAGGTGAGGCTGATACCAAAGTAGACCGTGTCTACAGATTGCAGATTAGATAAGTAGAAAGACATTTTTAAAGGAATTTGTCAGCCTCTAGCATTCAGCATTGTGCATTATTGGTCACTGTATTACAGAGAAGGAAACTAAGAGAAGTGGTGAACTTGCTAAGTCAATTAAGCAGTTGGTTTAGAGATTACCTTCTACTACATATAGTTGCTCTACATTTTCAGTTAGATTATGAATAAAAAGTAGTATTCACAGTGCCTGATATATGGAAGCACTCAGAAAATGAGGAAATATTATTATTACTATTTTAGTCTATTTTTATTAACTTATATACTCACCCAACAGAGCCAATAATTGCCTCCATATTTTTGTATGAGTTACTTAACCACTTGGACACTGAGTTTGTTCATTTGTAAAATAAAATGATAGTTGATCTTTAATGTCTTTCTTTAGATCTAAAAATCTCTAGTTTTACATTAACAGGAATGTATCACAACTGTCTTAATTATAGTTTTATACTCACTGCAGATATAGAAGCTCTTGATAACCAGAACTCTGATGTCCTGAAAATCTTGCTGCTTATTTATCTTATCTAAATTTCTTATCCTGTGGAAAAAGTAAAAAAAGAAAGACTGGACTGGTCAGTTTCCACCTCTACTTATTCCTGGGAACATAGAAGTAAGGTACTATAAAGAGAAAAATCTAAACAGGAAAGGTTGCACTTTATGTTCATAGGGTCATACTTTTTCCATTGGATTTTCTCTTAGGTTTTACTCGAGAGAAAAAAGTGTCACAGAGACAGAAAAGAAGCTGTTACCCTTTCAATTATATGGGTTTAATTACCAAAAAAAATGTGATATATTACTTATATTGAAGACTAGGAATCTCAAGTTATTCTAGGATGCATTCAAGACTGCAAATAATTCAATAAGATACCATTGCCTTTGCTGAAAAGCCATTCTCTAAAATCCTGGAAAATGACATTTTTTACCAGTGTGACTGCATCATAATGATGAGAAAGCAAAATGGATCAGAAATGAAATGTGCACTTGCCAAAATGCTTAGTTACCACTGACTTATCTGCTTTTCTTTTGATGTGCCCTATGTCTTTGACATTGTTTACAGGAGGGAATGTGGTTCACATCTACCCTGAATCCCACTGCCTCTTCTCTATATGATCTCTCTCGTTTTTGCATCACCAGTTTTCCCTCTTTACTACATCTTTGTGCTCTGCACATAAAAATTCTGTGATTTCTCCTTTCTTAGAAAATTAAAAGCTTCTCTTGGTCCCTTGGCTCTCTGTAGGTACTGCCCATTTCCTGCTTCCTTTGCAGCAATGTACCTCAAAGGTCCTGTGTACTTTCATCTCTCCGTTCCTTCTCCAATTCTATTCAATTCTTGAGCTGATTCCTATCAGATCCCCTCATGTATATAAAACTGCTCTTGTTTCGATTACCATTCACTTTCACACTGCCAATACAAAGGTCAACTCTTGGTCTTGGTCAATTACTCTCCTTTTGGAAATACTTTCTTGAGTTGTCTTCCAGAACAGTTAACACTCTCTTGCTGATTCATCTGCCTCACTGGCCAATCCCTGTTGACCTTCCTTCCTGAATTCCCTTCACCTTCTCTAGCTCTAAATGTTGGACTGATTCTTCACACATCTCATCAGTAGCTACATTAGTCTCTAGATGATCTCATTCACCCTATGCCTTTAAATACCACCTATATGCTCATGATTCCAAAATGTCTCTATGTCCAGGCCATCCTACCTAAATTAGCACCCCTCCTATCACTTCCTGTTCCCTTTCCTGGCCTTATGCTTCATCACAGCATTCACTTTTTAGCAGGGATTTTATATTACACATCTATCCATCTATTTGTTTACTGTGTCTCTCCAAGACTACAATGTGAACCCCACAAGGGAAGGGACTTAGCTTTGTTCCCTGCTATATCTCCATCACCCAGAACAGGATCTTGTATGGTACATGTTAGATACTCAATATGTTTTTCAAATGAATAATTATGTCCAAATTCAGTTTTTGAAATAACGTAACACCCCACATTTATTTTATATATAAGTATTAGGTAAAAAACAGCATTAGCTTCAGAGGGGCTACTGCAGGCTACCTGAGTGGATTATCAGACAGTATGCCATGAAGAAAAGGAAGGAGGGTTGAGCCGAGGGGCACAAAGTTGAGAGAAATGGCAGCAACACCGATTTGTGTCCAAACCAGGGAGTGACAGATCCAGTCTAGTTCTAGGCAGTCGAGGCTGGGGCTGGAGAAACAATGGGATAGGTGAGCCCCAGCACAGAGACAGACACAGACACAGTTATATAACTATCTGGTGAAGAAAGAGACAACAGGGCTCCAAATACCAAACAAGGTTATCCAGTGAAACTGATGTCCTGGAACAGAAGAAAATTTGCCAAACCCACAGGAGACCTATCACCATGATGTCTATTTCCTTGCAGGGCTGCCTGCAAGCTTGCTGCTCAATCCCAGATTAACTACTAAGAGCTGGGGCAGGTATAACAGGGAATGAAAAGATAAACAAAACATAACCTCTACCTTCCAAATCTCTGTAGACTTACAGAGACGATAAGACATAGCTAATAGATGTAAGAGCATTACATAACATGTAATGTGCTCAGCAGAGCATGGAATCATAGCAAATTATATCTGGAAAGGAAGCTATTTTTGGACTGTGCTTAAATATAGAACTAGTCTCTTGGGTACAAGAAAAAGAACAATTTACCAGTCACATATCGCTTCATTTGCACAATGTAAGGTTTAGACAGAATTCATTCTTATGTTTCTAGTTCTAAATTGCTGTAATTCTTAATTCACATACATGTACCCCTATGAAGATATAAATAAAGATGTAGATAACAAAACCTCATTATTTTGGACTTGGATAATATGAGAGTTTATGTTCAATCATCAAAGTGAAGCTATTTAAGTGAGGTTTTTTGGTTTTGTTCTTTTGGTACTGGGGATTGAACATAGGGACATTCTACCTCTTAGCTAATATACCCTGTCTTTTCTAATATTTTTTTAAAATTTTGAAACAGAATCTCACTAAGTTGCTGAGGGTCTTACTAAGTTGCCAAGGCTGGCTTCAAACCTGTGATCCTCCTGCCTCAGCCTCCCAAGCACTGTGATTACAGGCATACATGGTGCCTTGCCAGGCTCGTTAGTTTTAGTCTTGCTTTATCAGTGACATGAGTAGCTTGTTCAAAAACAGTGTAAACAAATTATAAAAGGAATGCTGACCAATTTTGATGAACACATTGTTTTCAAAGTATTTGGAACTCCTGTTTGTAGCAAATGGAAGTGAACAGTCGGACACTTGGAAAACACAAAGTGATATTTTGACACACATGAGAGAGATCCTGAGCTAGGTTCCCCTGGAGAGAAGGGTTCCTACCTTTACTTCTCCTCAGAGCACCAGGAAGCCCATGCTTCCTTTGTCATAAGGAGAAGTCAGAGGCAATCATCTACAGAAGCACCATGGCCTAGCAGATTATCACCTGAACCTCCCCCTATATTTCTTGCTCCATCAGTACTTGTGTGAGACATACAACAAAGAAGATGCAGTCTCCCTAATTTAGGGGTTATTATGTAACATTCATTCATTCTGAAAGATTCATTGAATGCCTGCTAGTGAAGTCACTATTATATATCCTTATTACAGTATAAATTTTCAGTACCAAGTGTTTATTTCATCTACAGAATATGCTATAGGAGCATCTTATTATTATACAGTGAAATCTATTGGGAGTTTTAATTATATCATCCCAAAAGGCTGCATGTGAACCACATAGGCAAATAGGATATTACCAAAAATAGAAACTAGAGTGCTTAGAGAATACTAAAATTTATTAAATGTTTTTGGAACTAAGGTCAGCAATGCTAAAATTCAAAAGGAAATACAAATTTTTAAAAGTCAGGAAAGGAATGGAAAAACATACAAGTGGAAATGTTCATATACCTTAGAAAAATCATAACAAAAGGAGTCCTGAAGAGAAGGTGGATGCAGAGAATACAGTGGGTAATAGAAGTCCTATAACCTGTCAGATTAATTAAATCACTCTCTGTCTGAGTGCAAAGGCTAATCAAGATAGGCCAAGGCCTTCGATTCCCCTGAACTCACTGACAGGGATTCTAACTGGGTGTTTTTCCTAATGGTCGCCTCCTTGCCCACGGCCTGACTTTTCAGAAATTGCTCGTCCTTTACGGCCTTGCTCAGCTCCAGCTTCTCCCCTAATTCCAGCTACTCAAAATGAGATCCACTTTCTGAGTGCCCTGTGATACTAATCTCTAATGGATACTGAGTTGCCTGGATTAGACTACAAATTCCTTATTCTAGGATTCATAACTGGAACGTTTTAATGGTTTATGAACTTACTTATGAAAATAGTCTTATAAGATATAAAATTAAGTCATATTAGTTAAAAATTTAAAAATTGCACCTTTGAAGAATAAAACTGTAGGAAAGTTAAACTATTTTGGAAATTTGGGGATGTATGATCCAGAATACCCATGGCACCTAATTTCCATACAGCATAAAGGAGGCATACTTTTGACTAATGGATTACTTGAAAAATGGTAATAGGTTTTTCTTTACTTAGACCTTTTATTCAAGCCTATTTATTAATGTGTGAAGTTGATTAGTGAAAATAATCAGACAATATGTCCCAAACTAAACTCAAGACATTCACTATCACCACCTCTTAAAAAATTGCTCAGCCTCTATATCCTCTATGCTATTTAGTGATGTAGACACTCATCTAGTGATCTAAGCCAGGTACCTGGTGGTCACCCAGCCTTCTCTCCCCATTCTCATATCTCATTATTCATCAAATTCTGTTAAGCCTCTCAAATTCATTCCTGCCTCTCATTCAGCAGAGTTTTTACCTTGTCAGACCTTAACATCCTCACTCACCCAGGCTCTATGGTCATTTCCTTACTGGTTGCCATGTATCTGGTCTTACCTCTTTCCAATCCATATCCATGCCAATACAACCAGGAAGGACCTTTGTCTCTCCTTCCTTCTTTCCTTCCCTCTTTCCTTGCCCACCCGCCCTTCCTTCCTTCCTTCCTTCCTTCCTTCCTTCCTTCCTTCCTTCCTTCCTTCCTTCCTTCCTATACTAGGGATTGAACACAGAGGCATTCTACCTCCAAGCTATACCTCCAGACTTTTATATTTTGTTTTGAAACAGGGTCTCCCTAGGTTTCTGAGAGTCTTGCTATATTGCTGAGGCTGTACTGGAACCTGCAATCCTCTTGTCTCAGTCTCCCAAGTACTGGGATTACAGGAGTATACCACCAGACCCAGCTCAGGAAGGACCTTTTTGAAAGGAAAATCTGTTCATGTTAATCCCCCTTCTAAATCTTGTAATGACTCTTAATGCCTGGAGGATAAAGTCCTAACTTCTTTGGATGTCATTCAAGGGCCCTTATCATTTAGTCACTGCCTTTCTTTCTAACATCACCCTTTTCTACTTGCCTATATATACATGATTCCTTCTCTCCATGCTAAAGTTGTCAAGAGTTTGAAGTACCAGACCATTTCACCTCCCTATGTAGAATAATTTTTGAACCTGTATCCATTTGAACTATCTGAGTTACTTTCAGACTCATTCCAGTTTTTTTTTTCTTGCCTATCTCTGCAGCTCTGATAGATTGGCTGGTAAATGCGTCTAATATGGCATATACCCATTTTACTTGCTAGACTTTCTCTAGTAGGGATGGTATGGAGGGAGGTAGATTCTAGTATGTCGGCAGGATATATAGTTTGGCATTTCATCACCCCATCACCATAATCACCACTCAAATCTTTGCTGAACATTAATGAGGTAAAGGTGAAAAGAATTAAAAGAGAAGGAATTTCAGGGAAAGACAACAGCAGGAGCAAAGGCTCAGAAGCAGTGAATTTGCAGCAAGTTGAGAACAGCCCAAGGTTGGTTTTTGTAGCTGTTGTTGTTCCTTCCTTGATATGGCAAAATTGGAGGTTTTTTTTTTTTTTTTTTTTTTTTTTTTTTATGAAAGTGCTAAAGATGAGGAGGAAAAGAGTGGGTCTGTACATGCAGTGACTAATTAAGTAAAAGATAAAATGAAACTAAAATAACTCAAGGAACTCTGTCTGGGAAGCTGGAAGAATGGTGATATCTTGATTTAAAAAATGATAAGACTCAATTGTACATTCAGACCTGTTCTTGCCATCTGAACTTGAAATAATGTCTAAAAGGAAAAACTGAATGGTTACTATAAACTACTTACAAACATCCTTGCTAACCTGAGTGCTTATGCCACCTGGTGGTAGTTTGCCCAAATTTTAATTAAATTACTAAAAGTGGTGCAAACTCAAAATTTTTACCTTCAAACCCTAGCATAGTGTCATGGATGAAGCAGCTGTTCCAAAACATACTGTAGAATGAATGAATGAATGAGTTGTATGTATTTAAACATGTTTAAACAAGGCACAGCTTTGTTGAAAAAGCTCTGATTTGAAGGTCAAGAGAGTTGGCCTCTGGTTCCACTCTAGTGACTGTGGAGTGGGGTGACCTTAGGAAAGTCACCAAACCTCTTTGGGCCTCAGCATTGGTGTATATAGAATAATCAGGTAGGTGATCTCTAAGGTCATGCTCAGCTCTGACATCACTGACCTCATAATGAGGCTTCCCTTTGTTAATCTAAAAAATGATATGCAACAATCCCTTATAATATTGTTTGATTTTTAGATATATTTATGCATAAACACATACCATGATTTTTTTGGAAAATTATCTGAGCTCAAAACTTCTCAGAAGGTCATAGCATAAGAAAGTCTGTCAGAGGTGATATATAAATGTGGAGCAGTTGAGTTTGAACTTGCAGCTGATAGAATATTTCTGTTTCTGATCTAGGCTTTCTGCTGACTGTGTCATCATTTCTCCTCCTTAGCTAGAAGTTTCTAAAGAAGGCTTTCTAGATGCCATTTCTTCTGGCTTGACCCAGCCGCAGGGTCCCCTCCTATAACACCATTCATCCTCCCCACCCTCAAATCCAGGGCATACTAATAGGTAGGAATTGAAGGGTGAACAACTGTTACACAAAATTTTTTCTTTTAGGATAAAGTTAAGCTTAATAAGTGGGAATATGTTTGAATAACTTTCTCTGCTAAAATGCGAGCTCTGATGGAAAAGAGTCTTTTAAAAAAAATGTCTGATTTTCATGTAAGTGACCTGAAGTGATCTATGGAATGTTTTGCCATTTACTTGGCCCAGAGAACCCCACAAAATAATGCAAACCAAGAGGCTCAACTCTTCATATTCACATGCTAAACGCATGTGAAATTGCCCAGGCCATCAAGGGTATGCATTTCCAAAAGCCACTAATGATCTAAGAAAGGTTAAAGAAGCAGTGTGTGTCATTCTGTCATTACAATGATGAAGTTGACCAAGTGGTATGGTGGACACCAGGTTGAGACCTTAAAAGTGGTGCTGCATATGCTTAAATATACAGAGACTGAAACCAAACTCAAGGTTTCAAGTGTAGATTCTCTGGCCATTGAACATATCCAGGTGAACACAACACCCAAGATGAGCCACCAGCCTATTTATAGAGCTCATGATTGGAGTAATTCACACAATGAGCCTCCCCTCCCAGTCACATTGAGATGATCCTTACTGAAAAGAACAAATTGTTCCTAAACTAGAAAAGGAAGTTGAACAGAAGAGAACTTAAAGAAACAAAAATTTATGGCTTGGAAATAAATTTAGCATAAAATAAATGCAAGTGAATTAAATAAAACTGTTATTCCCAACCCAAGTCCTTGCATGTAGTGGACATTCAGTACTTCAGAATTTATCTTCATAAGGATCATCAGCCAGGGCCAAAGAGCACAGATCAGTGGTAGAGCATGTGCCTCACCTTTGTAAGACCCTAGGTTCAATTTCAGGCGCCAAATACAAAACAAAAATCAGCTAATTGTAGGACTGAGGCAGAGACTATATAAGATGATTTATGTTCTTATATTCTTGTAGTCCCAGAAGAAGGATTTGTAGTGTCAGAAAGTAATGGAGTGTTGGGCATGGTGGAACATGCCTGTAGTCTCAGCTGCTTGGGAGGTGGAGGCAGGAGGATTGCACATTCAAGGCCAGCCTGGACAATTTAGCAAGACTCTGCTTCAAAATAAAAATTAAAAAGGGCTGGGGAGTAGCTCAGTGACAAAGCACTTGCCTAGCATGTCTGAGACCATGAGTTTAATCCCCAGTATTATGAAAGAGGAGACAGAGTGGGGAGGGAAGGGGAGAGGGAGATGGAGAAGAAGAGGGAGGGGGAGAAGGAGAGGGATGGGGGAGAGGGAGAGGGATGGGGAGAGAGGGAGGGGGAGAGGGAGAGGGATAGGGGGAAGAGAAGGGGGGAAGAAAGAAGGAAAGGAGGAAGGGAGGGAGGGAGGGAGGGAGGGAAGGAAGGAAGGAAGGAAGGAAGGAAGGAAGGAAGGAAGGAAGGAAGGAAGGAAGGAAGGAAGGAAGGAAGAAAGGAAATGGAATGGTTAAAGCAAACAAAGGGTATGTGAAAGATACATAAGAACCGAATGGAAAAGTCCAAGAAACTGCCATAGCCAAGAAGAACCTAAAGAAACATGGTTAAATTCGATGTAGTCCTGGAAAAGAAAAAGAATAGGGCATTAGGTGGTAGGAAAAAAAGGGGGGGGGGACATTAGGTGAAAACAAAGAAAGTCTGAATAAAGAACAAACTTTACTTAATAAGTATTAACACTAGTTCATTAATTGTGACAAACTAAAAGACTAATGTAAGATGTAGTAATGGAGAATTGGATATGGGTTTATGGGAATTGTCTGTACTATCTTTGCAAGTCTTTAAAGCTGTTTTAAAACAAGAAATTTAAAGCCCGGCATGGTGGCGCACGCTTGTAATCCTAGTACTTGGGAGGCTGAGACAGGAGGATATCAGGTTCAAGGACAGCCTCGGCAACGTAGAGAGGCCCTCAGCAACCTAGTGAGACCGTTTCCAAATAAGAAATAAAATTGGTCAGTTCGGAGATAGAATCCCTTTGAGTTCAATTCCCAGTACCACAACACACAGAAAAAGAAATTTAGTTTTTTTGTTTTTGTTTTTTTAATAAGCCAAGCCTCAGCAGTAAACACCAATATAGACATTCAAGATGATGTCAAACTACTGAGTAGCTTTTGGAAAATTAGCAGGATATACAAAAGAAAGAGGGATTTTTTAATCTAGGGAAGAGAGAAATTAAAGGTGGTTCAAGAGAGGTTGTATATATGTATATTTTTGTCAGAGAAAACAAGACAGCATAAAGAGGAAACAAAAACTTTCAGAATTCCATCTAACAATTATTATTTTATTCAAAAAATTAAAATGCTTATACTTTTTTGTGGTGGTACTGGGGGTTGAACCCAGGGGCATTCTACTTCCGAGCTATACCCCCAGCCCTATTTTTTATTCTTTATTTTGAAACAGGGTCTCACTAAGTTGCAGAGTGCCTCACTAGGTAGGTAGCTGAGGCTGGCCGAGAACCCAGATCCTCCAGTCTCAGCGTCCCAAATGCTGGGATTACAAGCGTGGGCCACCATGCCCGGCCTATGTTTATACTTTTGTGGTTTTTCATGGTTGTAATTATACTTGATAAGCCACTTAATTTCTTAGAAGTTTTTACCTCTAATTGAAGATAAATTATACGTAGAGCAAGTGAACTGGCCTCATTCTGCACTTTGGTCAGAATTAATTTGAATGAAAGGAACCATATGACTTCTTAAAACCACAGGATAGAAATATCCAGAACCTGCTCTTCTTATCTAGGATATAACGCAAAATCGGATGAATTTTACATGATATACGGGAGGTTAACAATAGACCTCTTGATTTCACTCTGGAGGTGGAGTGATATTTAAGCAAGTGGAAAAGGGGGAAAGTCTGTTGCCAGACAAAAGCCACATAAACAAGAGTTGGGTACTAAGGACATTAAGGTCAGGCTAGTGGCATCTGGAAATGGCATGTATGTGTTTCAGATGTAAGGAATGAATAACTGTAAAATGGTGAAGTAGAAGAGTATGAAGGGAAATCTATTTTGCAAGTGTATAATATGTGAACATGTTGGCAAAAGGGAGAAATGTGTTGAAAGTAAATGGCAAGAAATATTAACATTATTAAAATCTCTGGAGTTACCTCAAGGTAGGAGCTTGCATTCAGGCAGTAGTTTTTCTTAAGATTGGATACAATGGTTATTTTCCAGATTAGAAAGTTCAACATCTTAAATTTGGTTAGATGGAGGTAAACAGAAACATTAAACATCCTTGAACATATACTGCCATCCAGTGGACGAATGTGCATGGTGCGCAAAACATTTGCAAAGGAAAAGACAGAGTGGGGTATGACCATGGTGCAAATGTTAAAGCTTTATGTACAGTGAAGACTGTGTATCAAATGGGACCCCAAAATGAATTACACCAACTCACTAAGTGCCAGACTAGATTTTACTATATATTTTCAAAGTATTCTGATAAACATTATCTGAGGCTTTCAGCAATGAAAGAAAAATATGAGACGTATACTTACCACCATACTAGCTACTAAAGTCTCATTACCACTAATGAAGCTTATGCCCACAAATTTCACATAAGTCAAAGGTACTTAACTTATAATAAGGCAGAAAGAGGGTGCTAAGGCAGACTAGAGATTCAAATCTTGACTCCCCAGGGTACTAAGAGCTCTGACATGAAGTCTGAAATGAATTATATTCTTGGTATAATAATTTAAATTTCTCTTCCTCTGAAAGTAAGTAAAGATTTGCAGTGGGGATATAAAGAGACAATGAATGGAAGTTGGGTCATTTTAATGAGTAGTGAGGTCATATTTATGTAGAGATTTCCTAGTGGTTCAATGTGGAGGGGCATAGCAATATTTTTCTTTTAGAGGTAACTCCGTAGAGTCTTCTGGTATTCTGTAGACAAGTCCAAACCTATTCACTATGTTTTCTAAAAACAAACAATAGAATTTATGGGATTGGAATGATAATGAAGGTCCAAGGAAATCATCTTGTCTGAGAGGAGACAGAAAATGGCCAGCTGGAGAGTACCTTGTCTGAACATGCATGTGAAAGGCAGTAAATTGAAGAGGTCCCCCACTAACTCAACCTATCAATCTTACCCAATATCCAAACTCTGGTATCAGTACATAGTACACAACATAAAGAAGAGATTAGGCCATATTTTCCAAGGCTTGTCTGGTCCCAGCTGGGAGGGAAAGAAGCTTTAAATTTAGATCACATTAGACTTGTTAATATTCCAAATTTTACAAGCTAGGAATGTTAGTAAAGAAACATGACCAAATGCTTTAAAACAGATCTCCTTTGGAAATATTCTTTCTTTGGGGTACTTTTAATATGTGATTATAATTTAAATAAATTCAACTAATTATTGAAGAACTTTGAAAAAAGAAACCATAATATAATTTTGAGACATGTAGTATGACCCAATTTGTATTCTCAAACAATCAATGTCAAGATAAAAAGAGATTCAATAAGGAACAACTAGTTAAAATGTTCCTCTAATGACACAGGTCAGAGATGATGACCTGCATGAACAATGGCTTTATTCTTAGAGCTAGAACACAAGAGGAACAGATTTTGAAGGGAAGATGAGTTAAATTTGGAGGATACAGTATTCGAGGGACCACAGGATATGTCCAAACAAACAACATACCAAATATGGATATGTATTTAGAAGTAGCAAGCAAGTAAAAGTCTTGTGACTATGAAATACTAAGTAGGAAAAGAATGAGGAGGTGGTAAAGAAATACAACTTTAAAGCATGTGATTAAGGAAAGTAAAGGAGTAGGAAAGCAAACTTCGGCAGTGGATGACACAATTTTTAAGAAGAAAAAAGGGAAATAAGAACTCAATTGTCACCATCAGCACATTTATTTTCTACAAATGTTTCTCATTGAGAGACTCATTTTGGAAGGATTGGAATGGAATATGGTATTTTGACCTATATAGTCTGTTAGATGTTTTGTTTAATAAAAATACAACCAGACACTTCAGCTTTTTGAGAATTTAATAAAACAAATCAGCCTGCTCCATATACAAAGAAAATACATCTACTGAGAGAAAGTGTGTTTAAGGATTATCTCAATACAGTTGACATATAATTGTTTTGAACTCAAACTAAATATGTAAATTTGGAAAAAGCTGTACTGGCAGATTTATTTTTCCTTCATTAAGCAATGACCTAGAATAGAACAATGCATTGCTTACAGTATCTGTCTCATCTTTGAAATCACAGACAAAGTTTAAAAACACTGCCTATAATGGAAATGTGTAATGCCTTAGACTAGGGTTCTCATAAACATATCCAGTAAGCACACATGACATGCTTTCCATTCTTTACTGCACTATTAAAAACAGAGAAATCTGTTATTCCACTGCAGCCAGTGTGTTTGTATATGTGAATTTATATTAGGTAGAGCACATATGTCTTGATTGCCATTAGTACACACACATGCATACAGACTCACAAACACACAGATAACTAAGCAAAGTTTTCTTTAAAGTGGTAGACTTTCATAGATTGATAGCATTTGCTAAGAGGTCACACAAAAATTAAGAAGGAAGGGTAGACTGTGTGCATAAATTTAGGACAATCAAGTAAAAACAAATTTCAAATCCTACTTTGAGATTAAGACAATGTAATATATGTTAATGCCCTCATAACTTCTAGATTTTGAAGCCATAGGTATTGTTTACATTCTTGTTGTGTGACACAGTATGAACTTCTGAGTTTATCTCTCCAAATCTACTTACAGAAAAGCTATTGCTAGCAATTTTGTAGTAGTAGTAATAAGATTGAGATGGTTGAGAGTTCTTAAATACTTTTGATTTAAACTACAATGGGCTGTGCCTAAAGTAAAAGCAATACATTCACAAGTTTTAAATTACCCCCATCCCCTTTATTTTTCACAAGTAAACAACACAGATTAAGACTGGTTCAACTTTATGCTAAGAAACAGCAGAACTACTATAGTACAGTATAGTCATACTATACTATTTTTCACAATTTAAAATTAAAATTAGATAAAAACAAGGTCATATTAGATGACCTATTAGACTTTAATTTGGTAATTATTGCTTCCATAAATGTCATATCATAAACTCATTTAATTTACAAATTTAATTTTTCTTATTAATAAATGACAACCAATATTACCTATGTGTAGTTAAGAGTACTTAAAGACAAAATTTAGTTTACTACAAATCATCATTTTTATACCTTGAAAGTCAAAGAAACCTACAGAGGAAAGAAGACATGATTACTTAATAACCTAGTAGTTCTCTTTCTGAGTTACTAAATCAATATTTATCACTCAGTAATAACAGCAAGAAGACAACTTCGTCATTATATGCTTTGGTACAGGTAATCCAAAATCACAGATAAGAAAAATAATTTTATTTGGTTTTGGAATGTTGTGGCTGTCTAATACTCTCGAAGTTTACAAACATCAAATAAAATAATGCACAGCGAAGAATTAGAAAATCATCAACCTTCCTTGGTGTATGACTTATTCCTTAAACCTTATTGTTACCACTTAACAAAAAAATATTTTATATGAGTTTGAAATTCATATCCTATGCTTTGTGTTCAAAGCCTTCCCTGAATTTGAAGAAATGAGGTATTTTATTTAAACTTCACACTGGGCATACAAAAAATTAGGCAAGTTGTGGCAATCTTGGAGCACATAACACAGCATTGAAGCTGCTGGTTTGACTGTCACTTTTCACTATATAAAACATCTTGAGAGCTACGATAATGTTTTTAAGCTATCTCAGTACCTCAAAAGTTTTTTGACTGAATGTATTAATAAATGATACTAACAGAAAGTTAAAACCAAAAATAAAATTTAGAAAGTTTTATGTAAGTTGAATGGAGATTAAAAGACACAGAATATGTATTCAAATCTTACTTCATCACCAATTTTGTGATTTTGAACTCCATCTCAATGAGGCTCAGTTTTTCATCTGAATATATGGGATAACACTTGACCCATGTACTTTATAGAGCTATAAAGGTAAAATGAGTAACATATGTGAAAATCTTTTGGAAATACTAAGCAAATGATATTTATTGTTATTATACTACATGCACATATAGGAAATATATGTATGAAATAAAAAATCTTTTTAAGATACAATGACAATTTACATTTATATACAATTTTCCCAAATTAAATGTAGCATTTTCCCTCTTTAGCCTACAAATAAACTTAAAACTACTCATACAAAAATATCAATTCATTCAAACATCCCCCAGACTTTTTGAAGCAAATATTATCAAAGAGTAGACATCTATACATCTTCTTACTCCATGCTCCAAAATCTGACTCACCAGTGACAGCCTGTAGAACAGGTTTAGTGCAGTCAGTCCATGGACTTCATCTCAGTTTTTGCTCTATTTTATCCGTGAAGATTTCTTTTGAGTTCTTCCCATACCTATGTTGGTCTCTTCAAAATAGCAATACTGTATTTTTTTCTTATTTCTATAATTAATTTTTTTTTTTTTTTTTTTTTGCAGTACTGGGGATTGAACCCAGGGGCATTCTACCTCTGCGCTACACCCCAGTCCTATTTTTTATTCTTTATTTTGAAACAGGGTCTCACTAAGTTGTGGAGGGCCTCACTAAGTAGCTGAGGCTGACCACAAACCCCGATCTTCCTGTCTCAGCCTCCCAAGTACTGGGATTACAAGCATGCGTCACCACGCCCGACTTATAATTAATTTTTTAACTGTTTCAACTTCTTGCTCTCCGAATGCAGATGTTGGATGAGGTTCCATCCTTGGGCCGCCTTTTGCTCACCCTATTTTTTATTTAGATGATCAAACCTGCTCCAGTAGACTCAGGCATTGTCTCAACATAGTCAACTTCTAAATCTGTGTTTCAGGCTCCCTAAGTTGCAGATCTGTATTTCTAATTGTTGACCCAAAATTTCCATTTGCATGCTGTTCATTCTGTTTAAAGTGAAACTCTATATTTCTCTCTTGTCCCCAACCCCTCTCCCCTCCACTTGTTCCTACTCTTGGTAATTAAGCAGAAATTTTCGATTCATCAATGATTTCGTTACTCTTCCTCTCCTCTCACTTCCATTATCAGGATCTACTGATTCTATCTCCGAAATGTTGCTCTAATCTGTGCACTCTCTTCTTCATTTTAATTAATACTCTCTTCATTAACTTTTTGTAATATTTTGACTGTGTATCTAACCTACACAGTGAAATAGGATGCCAAGGAAATTAAACACTCTACTTCCAATGTCTATTCATTGCCTTCAAACTCTTTGACATAGTATTTGAGACCCCAACTAATCTATTTCCAGCCTCTTTGTTCATTCCTAATTCTGCCCACACCATTCTCTATGTAGAAATGTTATGAATTTTCACAGCTTTGCATGTTGGATCATGGTGTTCCCTTGACCTAGGATGGTTGTTTGCTTGTCAAAAACCTGTACATCTTTTGGGCACATGCAAGATTTTGTTTTCTCTGTAATACCTTCTGTATCCTGACTTGTGGGTGAAATGAACCCTTCCTCCTTCTGTACTCTCCTATTATTATTAAAATTAAATTTTAGTTGTAGAAAGTGTTTCTCTTTAACGGCATCATTAGGCTCAGAAGGGAAAGTCTTATTTATTTTGATTCACTTATGCTTAACCCAATACTTGACAAATAGAGGTATACAATAAATGCTGAACTGAACAGACCTACTCCTGATGACAAACTAAGAATAATTCTCATCTGTAAAATGCCATACTGACTTTTGTCATTAAATGAAAATGATTTGGCTTTGGTAATATTATCCATTGTAATCTTCTTTGTTTTAAATAAATCAAGCAGCTAAATTTCTCTCTTGCAGACAGTTTGGAAAGAGGGAGGAGACCATTATTTAAAAATCCAGACATGCATCTGTAAAATACATAGAAATAAATATGAGACCCTTACTAGTGCTATTAGAACATTAAGGTAAGAATCACAAAGTCTACTAATTTGTTGTACATTAAAGAGCTACATTATAAAGGCTAAAATATTAATTCATTTAAAGGTAACCTTTTAGGGAAAATTGTATACATACCAAAGGGGCAGTGTTAGATCACTATCATATTTTTTATAACTCTAAAAAACTCTATTAATAAATTCTATTTTGATGGAATTGCACTTTCTTTCTTTATTATTGTGGATGAAGTGCCAGCAAACTATAATCATTGAGTCAAATGTGGTCCCTCACCTATTTTTTTAAAAAGATGTTTAACTGGCACATGGTTATACTCATTCATTTCTGTATTATGCTGCTTCTGCTTTGCAATGGCAGTGTTAAGTATTTGAGACAGATACTGTATATCCCACAAAGCAAAAAATATTTACTATCTGGCCCTTTAAAGAAAAATATGGTCAACTCTACTATAGATAACAGTTGGAATTCTAGATGAAAACTAGGCCAATCCACATACATGTGGACTAGAATTTATATGTGTGGACTAGAATTCTAGAATTTAGAATCATTATGAAAGGTATCTTCCCCCAATTTTTTTTAAAAGAAAGGTAAAAAGGTATGCAGATGTCAGGTATATAGTAGAGATAAAAGACATACATACAGGATTATTTAAAGACTAAGTTATTTTATTTTATACTTTAAAATTGAGCCTGCCTGACAATTCTGCATCAACTAGGAAAAGTATATTACTGAAAATAAGCTTTTCTACCTTTATAGTCTTAGAAACTTAATTCTTCTTATAGAAATATAGGAGAAAAATTAAATGTTGGGGTTTTTTTTTTTCTTAATCAGTTGAGGAAAAGGCTGAAAGAGGAAGAAGGGAGGAAAAGAAAGGAGAGAGAGGGAGAAAGAGAATAGAGAGAAGAGTGATTGGAGGAGGAAGGAAAACTTTATACCTCATTCTCTAATTGATATGAAGCCAATCTGTGTACCAAAATTAAGACCATCTCGGACATGGGAAAAAAACTTGTCAGAATGGCAGGATGTACAGAGGTTGAGATCTGGGTTCTGGTCCTGAATGTTGCGTGGAAGAATTCCTCCTTGTTCTAGAAGAATCCTGAGGATAAAGAGTTTTCAAAATATAGCAAGAGTTTATTCTACCAATAGCTAAAGCAATATGAATAAACTATGACTATTGGTTTGAGAGAGTTCCAGAAAAGATCTGCTTTGAACAACACAAATTGGTATTTACTTTTACAGCCTGGACCGGCAAGTTTGAAATGGTAAGTTTTATCACCTAAGTACACAAATGAAGTATACAAATTTCCATATTGTCCTGTAGACAAGACGTGGATACAGAATTTTATAATAAAAATGAAGTGCTCAGTTAAGAAGAAATTTCTCAAGTTACCAGGGTATTTTTAGACAAGATTCATTTGGTTTAGACACAGTATGCTTTATAGTCCTCTTATCCTCTTATTTCCTTTCCTCCAATTAACCAGATTTTCCACAGAAATTTTTTTCCACAAATATTTTATGATATGAAATATGAATGAAAATTAGTGGTGTTGATACCACAAGTAGTGCTTAAGAATCAGTTCCGATACTTTCTACTTATGTGTTAAATGAAGCAGAATTTGGGTAAAGTTTTGCTGAGTGGATTAGAAACACAATTCAAATCTAAAATCAACTTTCCTTTTAGAAATGATGAATAATTTTCAACAGATATTAAAAGCAAAATTTCATGAATTCAAAGTACATGGGGACCATAAAAACTTGATAGTAGCTATGCACTTGAAAGTAGCTATGCTAATATTTTTGCTAAAAAATATATTCCTCCAGTTAATTAGGGGGGGACACCTTAATGCACATGATGTACTTTCACAAATATATCAAGTCAATCACTAAACTGAACTTGAAAAGGAGGGAGGGCAAGGGAGTGTGGTGGGAATTGGGGAAGGGGTTAAATGAGAAATGTGTGCATATATGCCTTTGTCAGCTTGTACCTAACAAAGATGTATGATTACAATGTACCAATTAAGAAAAAATTTTTTAAAAAAGAATAAGAACAATTTTTAAATATCAGCTTCCGGGTAGTTTTTATATTCAGGAGAATTTAACTAAAGAATGATTATGAAATAAAGCATTTGCCTCCTTTTCTACATGAAGCTTAGATTTTTTTCTATCTACTTATTTTAATTTTTTTTTTTTTTTGGTGGTACTGAGGATTGAGTCCAGGGGCATTCTACATCTGAGGTATACCCCCAGTTCTATTTTGTTTTTTATTCTGAAATGGTCTTACTAGGTTGATGGGAATCTCACTATTTACTGAGGCTGTCCTCAAACTTGCAGTCCTCCTATCTCAGCCTCCAAAGTATTGGGATTTTAGGCTATAGGCATGTGCCACAATGTCTTGCTGTTTCTTTACTTTTAAATCAATAAGAGATATCAGACAAGAAATTTTCCATTATATGAACTTAAATGAGAAAAGATTCCATATTTAAAGTTTTCATGTATGTGTATATATCAACTACTTTTGTATTTACCATTTGATTTGTTCTTGGAATTACTAATTTATTTCTAAAATAATTTTCACTTCAAAAATCATAATAATCGAACTTGCAGTTCCACAGTAAAATAAAACACACCTAGTGGCTTTACAGATGTCAACATAGGGATCTGGTGAGTCAAACAGTCGTACACATGCAGGATGAATATTACGAAATTCATGTGCTGATTCCTTGGGAAGAGTAAAACAACAAGGTCCTACCGAAGGTCCCAGTACAGCAATAATGTCTTCCAAACTACAGTCATATTCTGCTCTCATAGCATTCACTGTAGCCATAGCGACACCTAACAAAGTACCTTTCCAGCCTGGGAAATAGGAAGAAAAAGAGATAAGAAACATAAGATTTCAGCTGAATTTATGTCTAAGTTACAAATGAACACATTCAGTTTATATATTTTTGAAAGTCCGGAAATAAATGAATGACAAATTTATTATAGGATAGTACTGGTTTTAAAATGATATATATTATATAAAACACCTGACATACAATAGACATCCTTCTTCATTTTAAAAATGTTCTATATGATAAGTTTCCACTAGGATGACATCTTCTTTTTTTTTGATACTAGGGATTGAACCTAGGGGCATTCTACCTCCAAGCTATACCCCCAGCCTTTATGTTTGCTTTGAAACAGGGTCTTGCTAGGTTGATGAGAGTCTCACTAAATTGCTGAGGCTGTCCTTGAACCTTCAATCCTCCTATCTCAGTCTCCCAAGTACTGGGATTACAGGCCTGTGCCTCCACGACAGACTTAACCTTGGATCTTAAAACTAAACATATTAAAGCCTTAGTAGTAACAAATGATACTTGCTCTTTATAACTAAGAATTCACACTCAATCTTTAAATACCTTTGGCAATGTCATATAGCAAGACTGACTTTTCATCTAATTCCATTAATTTAAGTAGGCCAAAAGAAACATATGCCACTTTCTAAAAATAGTCATTCTCCAAGTACTGGGAAATACCACACTGTTTTGATTGCCATAGCTTTGGTATGGTAGTAGCAGTAACAAAGTAGTCAGAGATTTACAAGTAAAAGTAAATTCAAAAGATTATCCCTTCTTCCACATAGAATAAAAACCACTGAGTAATCTAAATGTTATTTTAAAATACCTTCAGAAAACAAAATTCCACAACCTGAACACAATGTACTATCTAAAAATCTATCTTTGCTCCTATCTTCAGTAAATACATTAACTTAAACTAAATGCAGTTTTCCAAACATGTCTTACTTTGCTTAACCCTCTACCTTTACACATACTGCTATATTTGTGGTGAACTCTTTTCTACAACATGCCTAACATTCCTATTCCATGATGCCTGGATTTCAAAGACTTTCAACCAGATTCCTGTTTAGTTATTACAATGACTGAGGATACTACTGGCACTAAGAATTTCAAGGGCCAAACTAGGTGTGGTGGCACATGCCTATACCCCAGTACTTGGAATGCTGAGACAAGAGAATTTCAGGTTTGAGACCAACCTTAGCAACTTAGCAAGGCCCTCAGTAACTTAGCAAGATTCTGTTTCAAATAAAAATTAAAATATGAATGGGGTGTAGGTCAGAGGTAGAATGCCCCTGGGTTTAATCTCCAGTATCTCCCCGCAACACACACAAAACAAGAATTTCAAGAGCCAAACACACCTTGTTTGCATTGTAGGATTATCTTACCCAAAATGTTAAAATATCCTTCCTTAAAAACACTAGCACTTAGCCAAAACCTATAGATCCTTAGTATCTACCTAGGTCCCACCTCCTTTGGAAATTCTACTGATTTATATAATTTGACCTAGATACTCCTTTTATTTGCTCCTATAATTAGAGTATGCAGTTCTCATTCCAAACATTACACTTATCACAAAGTAATATAATTATATGTCTGTCATGCCTACCAGAAAAATTATTTTCCTGTACTATAAAATTAGTAAAATCCTAAATGTTAAAACAAATATACTTACCAGCATGAGCAACGCCACATGCTTTTTTGATAGGATCTGCAAAAACTATAGGTATACAGTCAGCACTAAGAGCCGCTAGTGTGACTCCTCTCTGATTTGTGATTATTCCATCATAAGATTCAGGCTCCTTCTTTCCCATAATCCAGACTTGATTGGCATGATCAGTCTAATAACAAAGATATGTGATAAAAAGTGTTTCAATAACAGGATTTCTCATACCATAAGCTTTTTTTGAAAGTACTTATTTCAGCACAGAATTATATAACCAGTGTAAGATTACTAGAATCTGATAAATATACTACTTCTATATATGATAAATTACCACATGTATTATATCAGCATACTTTATTCAAAGGAAAAGTGGGCTTTGACATTTTAGAATTTAATATAGTCCCTCATGTGCACCTTGCATTAGAGATGGGTAAATTTCTACTTGCAGCCTGTTCATAAAGTGGAAATTTAACTTTTTTACAAGGAAAGTTAAAATAATTATCAAATTAATGTTAATTTTACATTTCATAGACTCAAGTAAAGCTAGACTTCTATAAGTAACAAGACATTATCTCCTTAATGATGACCCTAGTTTTCCCTAGTGTTGATTTAGGAAATAGTGGCCTTTCTCTCCTACCATTCAGGAAATTCCATATCAAAAAGGGCAGTGGTACTATACTCTTCCAGAATTAATCATACTTTTAAAGTCGAGGAGTTCCAGATGAAATGTATATAGTGACAGAATTGTAGATTCATATATATATCATAGAATTGATTTGGGGGCTATGATGTATAAATCTAAGAAAAACAACCACAGAATTATCCTAAATCTTTAGACACAATAATAGAAGTAAAAGTTAAGCAGCTCAATTAAGACCATGTAGTTACTGCCAGAGTAAAAAGTACACTTTAAGTCTTCTAAAATATGAAACAAAATTTTACCTTTATTCGGTAAAAGTTCTTCACATTAAATCCTGCAGCATTTGCCAACCTACGTAGATTTTCTTGAACAACTGCCTTGGGATCTCTCCGTTTGGAACTACTGAAGAGATTGAGTGAGCTAAGAGTTGGTATGTAAGATATCCCACCTGTTCTTGTGGTAAATCCATGTATGAAAATATCTGCTAAAGGCAAGTAATAAAGATTTAAAGATGCTCTACAAAAGACTATAAAGCATTACAAAAGCTAGTCTCTCCATTAGACCTTCCCTGATCACTACAATCTGTGCTCATTTATCTGGGTTCTAATTTTGACAACACTTTGTACTTCCATATGTTCCTACTAGATATTGCTATTTGTTTTACCTTCCCTATGGGATTGTTGCTCTTCAAAGGGTATCTTCTGTCTCATCTATCTTTGTTATATCCAAAGCATAGAGTTCACAGTAACTAGCATTTAAACAAGAAGAAAGATTGACTATTTATTAACTATTTTAATTTTGGTTTTACTTATTTGTTTTTTGGTGGTGCTGGGAATTGAACCAGGGGCATTGTACCTTTGAGCTACACTACCAGACTGATTGTATTTTTCATTTGGAAACAGGGTCTCACTAAGTTGCTGATAGCCTCACTAAGTTGTTGAGGCTGGCTTCAAACCTGTGATCCTCTTGTCTCAGCCTCCCAGGGACTAAGGTTACAGGCATGCACCACCACATCTGGCTTAAATTTTAATCTTCTATGAAAGTATCAATATGTTTAAATTTCACAACTTCTAAATGAAAGGTTTTCATTGTCATAAATTTCATTGTAAAGGAAGGCGGAAGGATTTTTCTTAAAGCTAAATTTGCATAGAACAAACTTGTTTATTCATGGTGACTTTGAAGGAGTCATCTCCTGTCACCCCTGAACCACAAAGCCATTCATGACACTATGTTGCAACTGATGCCAAGGAACAATAAACCCACAAGGGTTACCAAAAGAAAGGGAGGCTGGAGTGGAGAAAAAGGAGCAACCTCTGAAAAAAGCCTAGATTTTCTTGTACACAGTAAAAACAACAGACAGTGTTGAGTATACCTGGGATCGATGGAGATGTGATAATAGTTAATTCTCCTTTCAGTGCTGGCAGACTTCTCAAATATATTTCTATTTCATTCTGGATTTCTTCTAGTTCATGAGCTGTGATCTCATTTATTTCAGTGGACTCTTTTAAAAGGCTATCCCTCAAAGTCACCTGTAAATCTTCAAACTCAAAATTGTAAACCTCAGTGAAGAGTTGATCAATAAATGCCTTCATTAATACTTTCCTGTGAACGGGTACAATTACCTTAATGCTGCTCAGATTTTTTTCATCAATTTTTTGCTTAATGGTATACAAAGAGGCAGCCATGCTGGAATTATTTACAGTCTCAAATGCTCTCAAGTGAGCTAATAATTCATTGCTTATTTCCAATTCACAATTATCATGTTTGCCATCCCTTTCACAGCTGATGTTACTGCAACACATTATACAAAGGAACTTGGCCTTGGCGGCATGGTGGTATTGGACAGCATTCAATGTCTTCAGTAATGTCTGATGGTAGTTTTTCAGACAGTTCAATTTCAAACCAAAGAGATCAATCAAAACTGCTTCTGCCATCCTTCAATACTGTACAAAATTCTTCAAAGAAGACTGTTGTGCCAAATAAATCCCCTGTAAAGAAAAACTATTATAAGAACACAAAATTATACCAATTTTCTTAGAGTTACAACAGAAATTTGATTAAGAAGGTAATTGCATTGATCTAAAAAGTAACCAAAAATAGTAAATCTAGATCTCTTCCAGGAAAGCAAGGCCACTATTAAACATGACAATTAAAGCAAAGTTTTCTTTTAATTCATTTTGTCAAAGTGTAGGCACATCTTTCCAGCAGAATATATGCCTTCTATTGTGTTTTAAACCATGTCCTATCTTAAAATTACAGGGTGTCATTCAATATGATAGATCATTAATCCTGATATGATTGTTTTATTGCTATATTGTTTTATATCACCTCATATGAAATACCGAGGCTTTAAGTTCCCCAGGTTAAGACATGCTGCACCTGAAAACTTCATTTTTGTGGAGATAAGGGCTGAGGTAGTAGATTCTCCCTCAGTATTTACACTGCACTTCATTAAAGCGACCGCAATTGGATCCCAGGTGCTTCCTACCTACTTTCTTTTTCGTGCAGATTTTCTCACCTTTAGCCTCAACCCTCCCGGCCAAGTGGCAAGTCTCTCCTTGGTGACCCCTCTTTCCCCTGACGGTGTTCTCCTGCCGCCCCTAACCTCCGCTCCCCATCTCTCTCGGGGCTCGCGCTAAAGCTCACTTCGCCAGCGGTGAAAGGCTGACGAACGCGCCGGTCTTCCCTCTGCACGGTTACTTTCCACTGGACACCACTGTCACCCCGGGTCCCAGTTCCTCCAACCTGTTCTCGGCTCAGGGGGGCGCAGGCTGCGGCTCTGCACTTGCCCGGGCAGCTCCACCCGCCACTCACGGCCGACAGGCACACCACACCAGCCGCAGATGTCCCTTCTGCGCTCCAGGTTCGGGCACACAGCCCGTGGGCGGCGAGCTGGGCTGCAGCCAGCAGTCTCTTTCCCGCGCTCAGAGCCTCAGGAACCCCGACGCCGCGAGCGACTCACCTGAAGGCGCAGCGCCCCGCCCACCGGACCCACCTGGCCGCGCCGCCGGACCCGTCGCGGGCGCCTGCACCGGCTCTGGGAACCGGCAGCCGGGACGGGCAGGGGGCGTGGCCAGCGCTCCGTGCGGACGTCGTGCGCCGCCCCCGCAGGGGATTCCCGGGCTGAGCCCGGCGCCCGCGCGCCCGCCCGCCCAGCAGTTCCGGGTCGGGGCGGCCGGGGTCCGCGCCCCGCCGAGGCAGGAGCCGCAGCGGCCGGAGCCGGGCGGGTCGGCCCGGGAAGCGCGCCACGGGAGAGGGCGCGCGGTGGAGAGGACGCGAGGCAGGAGTCCTGTGAGGGCCGGGGCGGCGGGCCCTGGGCGGCGGGAGTCCGGCTCGCTGACTCAGCGGTGTGGGCAGGGCCCGCGGTCTAAACCGCCCAGGCCTGAGAGCCTGGCGTGGGGCTTCGTAGGATCTTGTCCCGTCCGGGTTCAAGTCGTGGGCCGCGGTGGGGGAGATTGTTTCCAGAAACAAGGTGGTTAGGGCTTTTGGTTTTTTTGTTTTTTCTTCCTTTTTGCTGATTCTCCCTTTCTTGCTCTTGCTGACAGAACTGACATTCTTTTTTTCCCCCTTTCTTCACAATGACCATTGTTTTTTTATTAGTGCTTATTAATTATAATGGGTTTCATTATAGTGTGTCCATATATGCATAGTACATACCTCGATCATATCCGCCCCTTCATCACCTCCCCCCCGCCCCTCCTCCTGGTATCCTTCTTCTCCAGTAGTCTCCTTTCCATTTTCATGTAGTCCTTTTGTTGTTGTTGTTCTATAGATACCACTTAGAAGAGAAAAAATGCAATACTTGTCTTTCTGAGTCTGGCTTATTTTGCTTAACCCCCGACATTCTTTTTTTTTTTTTTTTTTTTTTTTTTTTTTTTTTTCCCCCCTTTTTTTTTTTTTTTTTTTTTTTTTTTTTTTGCGGTACTGGGGGGGGATTGAACTCAGGGGCATTCTACCTCCGAGCTACACCCCCAGCCCTATTTTTTATTCTTTATTTTGAAACCGAGTCTCACTAAGTTGTGGAGTGCCTCACTAGGTAGCTGAGGCTGGCCGCGAACCGCCACCACGCCCGCCCGGCCCCCGCCCCCCGACATTCTTGATGGGTCCTTCACTTATATTGACAACACAGATGTCCCTTATGCCCTTTTTTCAAATATGTGTCTCTAGTAGGACAAAAGTCACTAATTCTTTGCATTCTGTTAAAGGTACAATTAAGCTTTCTTTAACTGTCCTCCAAAAGTATAATGAAAGCGGAGTATGGTGGCATATGCCAGTAATCCCAGTACTTGGAGGTCTGAGACAGGAGGATTGCAAATTCATGGCCAGCCTCAGCAACTAGTGAGGTCCTCAGCAACTTAGACCGTTTCAAAATAAAAAAATAAAATAGGGCTGGGGGGTGTGCCTCAGAAGTAGAATGCGCCAGGGTTCAACCCCTGGTAACACACACACACACACACACACACACACACACACACACACACAATATAATGGCCATTTATTTAAAAAATACTGAGCCGATACTATATAGAAGGCATGTGCTATGGTAAAGGGGAAAAAACAATCCAAAGTAAAAGAAAGGATGCCTCCTGTAGAACTGGCTAGAACAGAAGTGGCCCCTTTTAGCTTTATTGTGGCTCATATGTTAAGCGCTGAAGAAATTTTTCCTGAATCAGGAAGAATCTCAATCTTGGATATGCGGAAGTTTAGAAGAGCTCTTGGAGGTGGGCACCTGTTTCTACTTGACCAGGGACCAGGGAACACTAGCCCAGAATAGAAGCCCACTCTCCACTCTTTGTTTTTGTCAAATTTGTATTTCACTGGAAATTTGTTAGGAAGTACCCTGAGTGGTAGGTGGTACACCTGATCAGAATGTATACAGTTTTTCCCTAGACTCATGTTAACTATTACATCAATCAAAATAGATGTATTTTAGTTATAAAGCAATGGCAAGACATTTATCCCCATTTCTGTAGACAATGGTGAGAATTCAGATTCTTTCATGCAACTGTAGTGGCAGTACAAAACTAAAAAAAGAAAATATTTCAAAATAGTGAAGTTGTTAAGGAAGAATTTGTTACATTGTGTTTACATAGCATTTCACCATCTGGTGCTAGCCTCATCTTTTTTTCTCTTTAACACTCTCACCCCAGTCTTACTCATCCTACTCCACTGGTTCTCAATCCTAGCTGCACATCAGAACTACAAATGGAATTTAAAAAAAAAAACAAAAAACAAGATAATGCAAAGACCTCACTCCAGTTACACATTAAATCAGAATCTCTGACAGGCCTGAGCATGTTTTTCTTCTTTTTTTTTTTTTTTTGTATTAATCTCTACATATGACTCAGATGCATTAGTATTAAAACAACTACCTTATTCCCAAGCCATTCAAATAAAGGCTGTTCTTTGGATAGGACACATGACTTCATCTTTACATTTGCTATTTGTTCTACTTAGAACACCCTTTTTGTATTCCTGTTAAACTGCTTCTTATTGCTCAAAGCTCTTTAAGCTTAAACATAACCTTCCTTGAATCCCCATCCCAGAAACAGGATAGTTTCTTTAGCATTTTGTTTGTTTATAAGGAACCCTCTCATATGTGCAGTGTGGACCCCTATATAAGTGGTAAATTGAAAAAGTTAAACATTAAATTGAGTAATTTATAAGGATAAATTTATGATATGTAAATATTTAAAGCTTTATTAAAAGGAAAAGTCAGTTAAACCAGAGAATCAAAAAATGCAACATATTTAAACTTTTAATTTTAACCTAAAACAACCATATGCTCATTTGCCAATCTATTGAGAAAGTCCAGGGCCTTATCTTTGCACATAGTTTCCTGATTGGAGTTCTGCATTGAATTTCTTGCATAAACCATGTGGCTAAACCACCAGAAAAATTTCCTAAGATTTTGTTCCTTTGAGAGGAAAATAATTTAATGGCACTTGTGAAGTAATCTAAGTGCAAATTTATTCCTTATAATCTCTTACAGTTATCTCACATACCGATCTTGGGTTTTAACAAAATATTAAACAAATTTTAAACAACAAACTTTATTTCTACATAATTTCATTTATTTACATAATAATTAAGCTATAAAAGCACAATATCAATTACAACTGGCATAAATAGGTTTAGAACAAACACAAGTAACTCATAGTACAATTCATCTGTTAGAGTAGAAATAGGCAGACTGACTAGAGTATTCTAGCCATGAGCATTCAGCATGACATGAGTATTAGCCACTTATGATTTACAGAGGAAATAGAAAAGGTTGATTAATTAGAGGTCAAATGTAGATAGACTAAGAGAATATCTACTGTATTTCACCATTTTGATTATTTGTTTATCTTTCTTCCTCATAGAGGCTTAGAGTATGTTGAGGGCAGAGATAGGGCCTATTAAGGGGAACCACTGGGGAAATCCCCAGATATTCTTAACACTAACATACAAATATTTTATGAGAATAAGTGGAATTTTTAAGAACTGTTAACAGTTGTTTTTTAGCCATTTACATTAAGGTTTACTGAAAAGGCTATGTAACAGATGCAAATTTCCTTGTTGAAAGCTAGTGGGCCTTGTTAAAAGCTAGGGGCTGCCCTAAGTTACCACAAACTGGATGACTTCAAATAACAAAACCTTGTTCCCTCAAGGTTATGGAGGCCAGATTATGAAATTTAGGTGTTGACAGGATTTTGCACCCTTTGAAGGTTTCCTTGCCTTTTCCAGCTGGTGGCTCCAGGTGTGCTATGGCCAAGGGCTGCATGTCTTGGGAGTTCATACCTTCATCTTCACATGGTTTTTCCTGTGTGTTTGAGTCTCAAATCTCTCTCTACCTTTCTCTTATAAGAACATATGTGTGACAATAAATGAAGACCAACCAAATGGAGAACAGCAAAGTCTTATTTATTCAGAGCTTTCAAGGGAGTCTACCACTATCATTTATATTTTGGCAGAGTTAAATGCAGGCAGGGAAGTAAGTATGACTTGATTGGAGGTGTTGACAATAGAGAAACTGCAGGCAAGCTAATTAGAAGTAAGGCAGTCTATGTTACTGATTTGGGATGCATATTTGGCTTTCTCTGGTTGATCCCCAAGTTAGAAGTAGGGATAAGAATCAGGGAAAATAATTGATTATTAATCAGGTACTTGCTATTTAAGGCCAATTGTTATAATTTGGCTTCCTAGGTTCTTAGTAGAGAAAGTGATCTGACTTTCTTTAAGTCTGATTTATAGATAACAAGGTGGGTTCCTGTACTGTTTAATGTAGATAATGGGTTGATTGCTGCAGTTTATAGATCAAATTTCTTTTTTTTTTTTTTTTTTTTTTTGCGGTACTGGGGGTTGAACTCAGGGGCATTCTACCTCTGAGCTATACCCCCAGCCCTATTTTTTTTATTCTTTATTTTGAAACCGAGTCTCACCAAGTTGCGGAGTGCCTCACTAGGTAGCTGAGGCTGGCCGCGAACCTGGATCCTCTGGTCTCAGCCTCCCGAATGCTGGGATTACAAGTGTGCGCCACCACACCCGGCTCAAAATTCATTTTTTATGTATGTTCTGGCCATTGTCTGTTGACATATTCAATCTTTCACTTGTTACTGAGCTTAGGGCACACCCTAAATCCAGGATGATCTCATCTCAAGATTCTTAACCTAACTACGTCTGCAAAAATCTTTTCCAAATAGGGCTACACTCACAGGTTTTGAGGGTTAAGACATGAACATATCTTTTGGGAGCCACCATTCAAGCTGTGACAAAGCTTTTCTTGATTTAGAAGTCATACATCATACGTACTTGTTTAGAGGGGAAAAGAAAATGACCTTGTCCCTCAGTGTCCTGAATGAAACAAGTACGCAGGTTATGCTTGCATTTCACCAAAGGACTATAGTTTCTGTCCTAAAGGTAGGAACCTTTTTGAAATGGTTGCCTGGACAATCTTTAGAATTTAAATTTGAGCTTCAGACCAACCTCTCTATGTCTGCATTCTAAAATGAGATAACTTGGTAGTATAATATTATCAAAACATGCCTTTCAGAGAAATCACACCCTTGGAAGAAAGATTGAAGCAATGTTGATGATGCATGAATGTTTTGTATGTTATCTTGGATCGAAAATCAAAGAATAAACCTTCTGGTTTCTGTTTTCAGTATCCTGAAACTTTAATCTCATTGCCTGGCCAGAGAAGGGAGCAATCCTAGTTAGTGCAGATTTTAAGACACTGGTATATAATATATAGAGAAAATAATTTTTTTTAGGTACTGGAGATTGAACTCAGGGGCATTCTACCTCCGAGCTATACCCCCAGCCCTATTTTTTATTCTTTATTTTGAAACCGAGTCTCATTAAGTTGCAGAGTGCCTCACTAGATAGCTGAGGCTGGCCGCGAACCCAGATCCTCCGGTCTCAGCCTCCCGAATGCTGGGATTACAAGCGTGCGCCACCACGCCCGGCTTTAGAAAATAAACTTTTAATAGTTGTATTTATTAATTCCTTTTGGATAACTGATGATGTTCTAACTTCTCTTAAAAATGTGGTTGAAAAACTTTGTCTTATCCCTGAAGTTGGCTTGCCATTGATTTGTGCAATTCTAATAAATTATCAGTAGATGGCAGTAGATTGTTTTCATTTTTATTTTTTCTATTCTGTTGTAGACATCCAGAACACACACACACACACACACACACACACACACACAATAATAATAATAATAAAATAAAAAATAATGTTTTCCTAATATTACAGCAGATATCCTTATTTGAATAGTTGGTTTAAATAAATGTCATATAAGAGTTTGCTTCAGAAATAAAGATCAAGAAGTACCAGTTACTTTATTTTTTATTGTATAAATCTAATTTTCTTCATTCTTTAATTTATTTCATCAAATATTTTAGGGAATGCAAAAGTAAGACAGACACTATATTTGCCTATATATTTCCCCTTATATTCTAAGGGGAAAGACAGTATAAAATAACAAAAATAAAAATTAATTTTCGTTGAATACTCACTGTGGTGGGAATTTGCTGAGTGCTTTATGTGCATTATTTAATTTCATAAATAGTCTTCATAATAACACTATGGGCAGATGCTATCATTCCCATTTTACAAAGAAGGAATCAAAGCTTAGGTTAGAAATTATTTACCTAATAAGCTAGTAAGTGGCACAACCTTGATTCAAAACCAGCTCTATTATTACTCTAGGACCTATAATGTTATATATATCATAATATATAAGATAAAGGGAAAATTAAAAAGAGAGAGCCGGGCGTGGTGGCGCACGCTTGTAATCCCAGCATTCGGGAGGCTGAGACCGGAGGATCCGGGTTCGCGGCCAGCCTCAGCTACCTAGTGAGGCACTCTGCAACTTGGTGAGACTCGGTTTCAAAATAAAGAATAGAAAATAGGGCTGGGGGTGTAGCTCAGAGGTAGAATGCCCCTGAGTTCAATCCCTAGTACCGCAAAAAAAAAAAAAAAAAGAGAGAGAGAAATCTCTCATATGCCCAGAAAGATAAAGAAAAACTTCTTAAAACTATCTGAAGTGACTTTGAAGATTGGCTGTGATGTTGACATGATCAGAACAGTATTTTAAGAACATTTTTCTGTCAGAACAGGGTGAATTGGAGTAGTGATAGGTTGCAATTAAGACACCTGTTATGTGCCCAGTAGTGATAACCTATAGTTAAAACACCTGTATGTGCTGGGCACTTTAAGGCCTATACCTTTGTGAAGCTTACATTAGTTGGGGATGTGGAAAAGAAATAAGCATAAAAGAAATCAGAAGTGATGGATTGTATTAAGCAAAACAAACAGAAGTTGAAACAACAAGGTAAGGTTTTAGGTAGAGTTGTCAGCCATGGCTTTTCTTTTCTTTTCTTTTTTTTTTTTTTCTTTAATCTTTTTTTTTTAATTTTTATTGTAGTAATTCGTGCAATATAGCATACATCTTTGTTAAGTACAAATTGTTAACAACATATTTGCACACAATTCTCATTTGACCCCTTCCCCGATTCCCTCCCCATTCCCTCCCCATTTCCTCCCCCTCCCTCCCCCTAAGGTTCACTTCAATGAGTGACCTTGATATGATTGTGTAGGTA
>PVLC010009629.1:0-44684 GCA_004027655.1 Graphiurus murinus | reverse complement strand
CATATTTATTAATTTTAAGTACCATATTCTTTAAATTTTTACTGATTTCCTGTTTTGTCTTTTATAATTTACTAATAAGTACATAGCTATTCAGAAAAGATAATGAATTTGTCCAAGATCACATATTCTAAAAGGTGAGCAGGGTGTTGTGGTACATGCCTGTAATTCAAGTATTTAGAAGGATAAGACAGGACGATTACAGGTTCAAGACCAGCTTCATAATCATAGAGAAACTCTGTTTTGAAATAAAAAATAAACAAGGTCTGGATCTACCTCAGAGGTAAGTGACTCTAGATTTAATTTTCAGAATCAAAATCATTTGAAAAATCAGGTTAAAATTTGAATATATTTTTTCTAATTTTTAATACTTTTTTTACTATCCTCATTATGACTATCACAGATATAACCTGTCGAAAGCTACATTTTGCTATTTATTACTTAGCAAGTGAAAATTCTGCACAGATGTTCAATACCATATCATATTTTAAATGAAAATTTCATATATAATGAAAAAGTATCATTGGTAAAATTGGGCGGAGTAGAGCATTATAGGGTGGACAGTAGGATCAGATGCATGGATATAGAAATATGATAAAAAGGATTCACTAATATTGAAATAAAGAGGTCACATCATATTAGAAGATAGAATGTTCATATTTATCTTCATGGGTCAGATAAAGGATCATAGATAAGATATGCCTTTGTCTCATATGCAGGGACTTATTAAGAAAACACCTTTTAGCCTTTAGCGGGGCATGGTGGCTCACATTTGTTATTCCAGTACTTGGGAGGCTCAGACAGGAGAATCATAGGTTAGAGACCATTCTCAGCAATTTAGTGAATACTTTATCAACTTAGCAAGACCTTATATTTTATGAAAATGATAAGATCAGATTGACATTCCTTAAATCCCAACACTATAGTTAAAAATATCTAGCCAGGCGTGGTGGTGCATGCTTGTAATCCCAGCATTTGGGAGGCTGAGACCAGAGGATCTGGGTTCGCAGCCAGCCTCAGCTATGTAGTGAGACACTCTGCAACTTAGGGAGACGCTGTTTCAAAATAAAGAACAAAAAATAGGGCTGGGGGTATATCTTGGATGTAGAATGCCCCTGAGTTTAATCCCCAGTACCACAAAAAAAAAAAAAAAAATCTAAGATAGATTGGCCAATACACTTCTCTATAGTCTCAGTTAACCTTCCAAAATATTCTTTGCATGTGATACAAATATTGATTATAGAATACTATGATCAATGATGCCTTCCTAAGTTAATATGGGGAGATATAGTATAAAGAATTACAGTGAACTCAAAATAAAATGATCTCCATATTCACAGTTAAAAACAAACAAAATACTAAATCCAAACATTTAATACCAAGTAGATCAAATTATTTCATATTCTATGTTTATTAGAATATCCTAGAAGCTAGCATAAGTTTGTCATATCCACTAAATGGAAACATTTAGTGAGCACCACACCATGCTATGCAGTGGAGAGTTCCCTGTGTGCTCAGATGCCTGGCTCACAATGCTCCCCTTTGTGTTTTGGTGTCCTTCCAAGTTCAATCACAGCAATAACTGCTCTGTTTTTTGTTGTTATTGTTGTTTTTTTTGTCTGTATAGTACAGAGAATGGAACCCATGGCTGCTCTACTACTGAGTCTTATTCCCAGTCGTTTTTATCTGTGATTTTGAAACAGAATCTCACTAAACTGCCCAGGCTGGCCTCAAACTTGGGATACTCCTGCCTCAGCTTCCTGAGTCTCTGGTGTTGCAGGCCTGCACCATCACATCCAGACCTAGCAATAACACCTCTTATTATGGGTAATATAACTAAATACGTTGAAAAAACTGTAATTGTAAACAGACCTAATAATATTCATATATGAAGGTATCATTAACAACCTTACTAGTAGGTACAGGGAGGGGCTAAGGAGACAATGGTGTTAGCAGAGAACTATTAAAAAAAAATGTCATTTTCATATGTGAATGTATCACTTTGAATCTCACTGTATTGTATAATTATGTCTCACCATAAAATTCTAATAAATAAATAATATTTTAAAAGGCTAGCTGGATGTGGTGGCGCACGCTTGTAATCCCAGAATTTGGGAGGCTGAGACCGGAGGATCCTGATTTGCAGCCAGCCTCAGCTACCTAGTGAGGCACTCTGCGACTTAGTGAGACCCTGTTTCAAAATAAAGAATAAAAAATAGGGTTGGGAATATAGCTCGGAGGCAGAATGCCCCTGGGTTCAATCCCCAGTACCAGGGGAAAAATAAAATAAAATAAATAAAAAGCTGATCAATCTGGTAAACATATTTGGTTTCATTATAAACTTGGACCTAGAAATATTTTTAGAGCATTTGGAAAAGTTTTAGAATTTTACTCAACAAATACAATCATTTAAAAATAAAACAAGCTGGGCGTGGTGGTGCACACTTGTATTCCCAGCATTTGGGAGGCTGAGACCGGAGGATCCGGGTTTGCGGCCAGCCTCAGCTACCTAGTGAGGCATTCCACAACTTAGTGAGACCCTGTCTCAAAATAAAGAATAAAAAATAGGGCTGGGGATGTAGCTCGGAGGTAGAATGCCCCTGAGTTCAATCCCCAGTAACGCAATAATAATAATAATAATAATAATAATAGTAATAATAAAAATAAAAATAATAATAAAATAAAACAAAAATGGTTAAAAAGGGCTTAGAAAAATTATTAAGGAATATAATTGATTTTATGTTACTATACTATAATGATATTTATATTTAAATTATAAGCTTCCATATATTTACCCCAAATAATATAAGCCTTTAGCAAATTCATACCTCCCTCAGATCTTCCCACTCCCAACACTATTTCTCATCCATAGAATGTGGGTGTGTGCACACATAAACACAATTTAATTAAATAGTCACTAAGATTTCATTTAAAAATTGCTGAACCAACACTGTGCTCAGAGAGTCACAATTCAGTTTAAAAAGTCTGACCTAAAACAGCAGCAGTAAAATTCTATTTTGTCATGTCAATCACAAGTATGCCAAACAGTGTTAATAAGGCAGTATCAGCTACCTATAGAGTTCTGTCTTTATCCTTAATTCTCTGTACTACTAGTTACAGTTATAAAGTGTTAAATACTTTAATTTCTGATGTCTAAAATGCCCACAAATAATATAAATGTTTAAAGCGAGAAAGGACAATATATCATTTAACCATAAATACATTATTTTATATTCAAATGAACATTTGGCAAGCAAGTATATAATTTTTGTTAAAGATTTATCAAAACTAAACAGGAAATAAGACCCACATACTGTGATGCAATATATTTTAAAGTAGTATCATAAATTATAAGTATTTTAAATACTTTGAAATGTTATTAGTACATTATTCTTGCTTATGACGTTTATATTTTGGTATTCTTTGGTAGAAACTAAAAATATAGAAACAACAGAATAGCAAAATATATTTTAGTCATCAGGAGTCATGGAAATAGAGACACAAAACAAAACCATGAGGTATAGGAAGAAGTAAGGTGAAATAAATATGATCTGCATTGATTACAACACTTAATACCATATATGGAATGTTGTGGGATTTTGAAATTTTATAACTGGCTAAGAATATTTCATGCTTGAGCAAATGACATGTGTTTTAAAGACAACTAGAAATAAAAAAGAATTGTCAAAATCATTATATAATTCAGCGGCAAGTAGGACTGGTCATTTTTTTCTAAAAAGATAAAAGTCTCCATTTCTTGGCTATTATGAATAGCACTACAGTAAGCATTGGTTAGCAGAATTGTATTTTATCTGGTAATTTTGCAAAATCAGTTTATTCATTCTAATTACTCTGATGGACTCCTTGGGATTTTTCATAGATATGATCATGTCATCAATAGACAATAACAATTTGACTTACTATTTTCTAATTTGGATGTGCTTTTTTTCTATCTTCTGCCTAATTGCTCTGGAGAGGACTTCCAGTACCAGGCTGAATAAAAGTTTGGAAAGAGAACATGCGTGCCTTGCTCCAGATCTTACAGGGAAAGCTTCCAACTTTTTTACATTCATTATAATTTACCTGTTGGCTGAAGTACACACACACACACACACACACACACACACACACACACACACATAGCCTTTAAGAAGCTGAAATACATCTGTCTATAACTAATTTATTCAGCATGTTTATTGTGAAGGGAGGTTGTGTTTTATGGCATGCCTTTTCTACACCAGTGTTGGTAATCACACAGTTTTTGTCCTTCATTCTGTTGATGTGGTGCTTCATTTTACTTACTTACATGCTCATCTTTTACTTTTTTTTCCTTGTAGTAATTCTCTGGTGAAATGTAATTGTCATACTTTATTTCTCTTGTGCTTTTTTTTTTCTGCTATACTGAAGATTTAACCCAGGGGTGACCTACCACTGAGCTGCATCTCCATCAGTTTTATTTTATTTTGAGACACAGTCTCAGCAAGTTGCCCAGGCTGGCCTTGAATTTATGAGCTTCCTCCTTCAGTGTCATGAATCAAACCTATAAAAAAATTCCCAAACCCTACTGTCCTTAATAAGGTTCTGTAACTTGTCTTGAATAAATGTGCTGCACTTAATTTCTGTATCTTTGGTTGATTTCAAGAGTTCTTATATATTTAATTTTTATGGCTTGGTGTTATTTTCATTTCTTTTGTGAGGGAACAAATTCACAGGTATCCTTACTCTAACTTCTGAGTTAACTACTTTGGAAATTTTTTCCTAACAGCTTGCCAAATATAGCCAACATAAACCTGAGACATGCTAAAGCATTCTGTTTCCTACTTTTCTCCAATAAATTTTAATTCATGTGTCACTCATTCTATCTCCAATGTTACTATAGGTGATACCTGATATATTTTCCACTGTATATTATGAATTGTATCTTTGAATGCTTTTAGTTCTCAAGCTAGCTCTTCACTTCCAAGTCCTTAAGTCAAAGTCATATATTTCTCTTCTACTCTCCCTAAGGTAGGTTGTTACAGAGAATTCTTCTCATGGTCACTCTAAACTAAAGGTAGATAAGCCTCCATCTCAACAGAAAATTCCTTCTTAACTAAGGGTAGATGCATAGTCTGTTTTCTTAAATTTCATTGGTAAAAACGAGTCATATGTTCATGGCCAACTTTAAATGAGGCAGGAAATTGCAATTCTACAATGTGATCCCTCAGGGAAGGAAAGCTGTGACAAAAACAGTGAAAATATACTCCTGAAACACTCACAATTTATGTTAGGATGTGGACAGGCTAGAAGAACTGCATTTTGAAGCTCTTCCTGAGCATGTCCTGTAGCCATACTGTTATAACAGGAAAGAAGGTGTGACTCTGAGTGCATAGCTGTAGCATAGGAATGAAAAAATATATTTCATTTTCAATGCTAGCTTAGATAGATTGATAACAATTGCCCAGGGCAGTGTGTTAAGAAGTATTGTGAAGCCTCTTCGGGGCTCAGTGGAAAAGATTGCCATGATTGATTGGTATGTTCCAGATAAGCAAAACTATTACAGACATCTGAAATAGGTTGTTCAATCACTCTACTTTCTAGAGCTCAAAACATACAATGTAAACAGCCATGAATCAGGTCTAGAAAGGTGGAAGCATTTTAAAGAAAATAATATGTCTAGTAGCAGCAATATTTTTATAAATTTCTGAAAATTATAGATGTCTCAAAGATATATGGAAATCTCATAGAAAATTCAAAGACAGCTCTCATACTGATAGTAACATACTAATTTGAAATGTTTTATTCAATTTTCTCCATAAGTATAAATACCCATTTATTAAATAATTAATTTCAACATAGGGTTAGATAATGTTTATCAATATGAAGTTAATAATTATCAATTGAGCTAAATAATAAAGTATTTAGCATCACTTTAAAAACATTTTTATTATATTAACTCAAATTATAACTATAAAACACTTCCCAGGGCAATATTGGATTGGGAACAAAAGAATATGGGAAAGAAAAGAAGAAAAGGAAAAAAGAAAGAAGAAATGAAAGAAAGAACTACACTTCAATCTCACTTGCTTTTTGAACTTATCTTTCTCTTGATACTCAATTTGGCTTCCTCAAACGATCCTATGAAGGAATTCCTGCAAGTGTTTTTTCAATTGAATTCTTCCTGTTACTACCAGACAACATTTGATCCCCCATCAATGAAATCTGCTACTCTCACATGATAGTCAAGTGCATACAATTTTAAGTAAAATATCTTAAACTAGGTTAAAAATCCCCTCCTCTTCTAATAATGGGACACTCTGATTAAACCATTGTTATGGTTTGAAAATAAAATGTCCCTCAGACTTCATGTTGGAGGCAGCCATGCTCAGATATGGGTCCCTGGGGGTGGAGCCCCTGAAGACAGGGCATGGCTGGAAGTGGATCCCTAAAGGTGTGGACTTTGGGACTATATATGTCTCTCCCTCCCTCCCTTTATTTCTCTGCTTCCTGCCATCATTTCCTGGAGATACATAGCCCTGGCTCCTGTTTGGCAGTTGGCATAAATGACTTTATATATGTACTAAATCTCCAGACCCATAAGCAAATAAATCTTTCTTCCTCTAGGTCCAATGTGTGTCAGGTGTTGGATCACAGCAGTAGGAATGCTGACTGAAACCACCTTGAATTGCTGTAGAATGAATTATTCTGCAGAATGCTTTTCTACTCAATTGACAAACCCTCCTCTTGAGGCCAGCATCAATGTCTATTTATTGCCTTATACACATGGTGAATGAGTTTAGTATTAGTCTGTGTCTTCTAAAGAACTTTTTACATAGGACTTGACTTATAATAAACTTACTTATCCAGGTCTGATGATGCAAATCTATAAGCACAGTACTTGGGAGGTTGAGACAAAAAGACCACAAATTCAAAGTCAGCCTCAGCAACTAAGACCTTCAGCAACCTAGCAATATGCTGTTTCCAAAATAATAATAATAATAATAATAATAATAATAATAATAATAATAATAATAATAATATGGGACTAAGGGTCTACCTTGTAGGTAGAATGCCTCTGGGTTCAATCCCCACTACTATAACTATTCTACTGCTAATAATAATAATAAGTTTGCTTTAGGAGTTTTATGCATATTAGTAGTTGAGATAATTGTAAACCAATTATATATCCTTTTGACAATCACATACTTGGTCTATTTATTATTATTATTATTATTATTATTATTATTATTAATTATTTGGTGTTGAGGATTGAACCAAGTAGCATTTTACCTCTGAGTTACACCTCCAGCCTTATTTTAGTTTTTATTTTGAAAAAGTCTCTAAGTTGCTGAGATTCTGCCTAAATTGCTTAGGCTGGCCTTGAACTCGTGATTCCCCTGTTTTAGTCTCCCAAGTACTGAGACTACACGTTTATGCCACTGCACCCAGCGGATACATATTATTATTAATTAAACTTCATATTTTGCAGTATCTTGTTTCATTATCAACCATGTCTAATATTAAACAGAAAAAAGTTTGACACATTTTATGTAACAAATACTCATTACAGAGAGCTTGAGAAATAAGATGTATTTTAGATCATTTTCTTCTTTTTATAGAAAAGAAAGCAAAATCTGGCAAATAAAATCTTTCCAAAGTAACAAGTTACTCAGAGGTCAAATCCATACTGTAACTATCTCTTAAATTCTTAACATTTGCTTCAAATTCAGCATTTTTATAATTTTTGCAGATGTGTAAATAATATAATTGGTGTCTCATGTGAAATATTACTTAAATATGTATTTGTAAAACACAACACTTTCTGTCATAAGTTTGCTAGTTGGAAATTTTGATGTGATGCAGTGTGTATGGCTAGCCATACTTCACCATGTCTAGTGTCTCAGTTTGAGGTTGCAAAAGGTAATGTTGGAATAGGGGGAGGTTCCCTCCCTTACAGATTTTATGATTGATGCTGTTAAAATTCAAACAGCTGAGGGCTCTTACAACTGCCATTCCTCATGTTACTCTTTCTATTTCTATATAGTCTCTCCTGCATGGTGTCTCCCAAGTCCTCAGAGTTCTTATATGACATTTCAGGACAGCAAGACATGTATCTCAAGACAGGGATTCTTGTCAAAACTGAATCATTGTTCATAGTTTCTTTATGCTTGAAAATAATTCAAAGATATTTCTGACCCATTTTATTTGTCAAGATCATTATAAAAACTCACTGAATTTCAAAATAAAATAATCTCCATTCCATCTCTTTGTGGAAGCGGATTTTGAGAAGACGGTGTCTGATGGAATTTGTATTGGTATAGATATTTTTTTGAAAATTCAGTCTAAAGCATTCCTTTATCTGACTATGATAATTCAAAACCTCCTAACACTAAACGTTATCCTAATCTTTCCACCAAAATCCCCAATTCTCATCTGATTATGACCTCACCTAGCAGTTGCAGATGAGTCTTCCTAATTACACCTTCCAGTAAACAGATCTTTTCAACCTGAGCACTTGTGAACCAAAGGAAATGTTATGTGCAAACACACATCCTACATATAATGATGAATTGCATGGAGGTTAGTCAAAAACTGGGAAAAAGAGTACCTGCAAGATTCACGGGTCCAATCTGGCACGTTTTCCAAGTTGAACTCTGTCCTACTGTTTGAGATGATTCTCCCTGGATGTTTTCTGTGTTCTTTTAGTTCTACTCTCTAAAGCATTCTTCTGTTTCTGTATAAAAAATATGTTTCTTTATCAGATTTCTGCTAATAGAAATTTATATGTTCGTTTATTTTGTATCCTTTGTTTCTCCTTTGGCTGACATTAATGATTTTTATTTTCAAAGATAGTGTATGGTCTTATGAATTAATTTATGACTCCATTACATGAGACACATCTAAAATATTTTATTGGTAAACATATTCTACCTTGGAATTTCTGTAAGACTGTTGAAGGAAAAGACCACTTCTAGAATTTTTAGAGTCCCTGTTATTTAATGGATAGAATCTATGATTTATGCCTTTAAGAATTTCAGAGAACCTTTTGTTTTCTGGTACTGAGGACAAACCAAAGGACATTCTATCCCTGAGCTTTATTCGCGACCCAATTTTTAAGCTACATGATTCTTGGAAACACTGATAAAATGATAGAACTTTCCAAAGTTGAAACAAAAGGAATGTATAATCTCACCTTGGATTTTCTTTCTTTCACAATGCTAAAACCAGCAGTAATGCTAAACTTTCTGCCACTGTAAAACAAGATGTCTTCCTTTACCTTCCAATATCATTTTCTTCAAGCTCCTAAGCTCATACTGATGCCTTTCTGAAGGCCATTATAATTCTGTTCATATTGTTTTTGAGGAGGTATCATCATCTGCCTACTGTCTAATCCTAGAGACTATGTCACATTTTTAGATTACAATTATGATAGCTCACAACACAACTTGTGTTATTAAATCTATATTAGTTATCTATTGCTGCAAAAATACAACCAAGCCAACAAATACTTCCTACAATTTAGTTGCTTAATAACATCTGGAAGTAGTTCCAAAATGGTAGAATAAGGACCTCTGAAAATCATTTCTTCCATAAAAGTAATGTGACTGCAGATACAACTGTTTGAATCAATATTTTCAGAAATCTAAGGAACTCAGTGTAAGAAAAAAAAAAAAAAACAGCTGAATTTCTGTAAGTACAGTGTGCTTTATGGTACTTTCCTTGTCCTATTTCAATGTCCTTCTCCAGAGTTCTGAGGTAGTCTTGAAAAGCAATATGGTACATTTAAAGTGCTGAACAAAAAGAACTCTCAGCCATTAATTCTATATCCAACAAAAATACACTTCAAAAATTAAGGCAAAAATAAGAAAATGAGATTAAAAAATAAGCCTGAGAAAATCTATTTCTGGCTGACCTATCCCACCTAGAAAATGCATTAAGGAAAATTCATGTTTAAATCTAGAAGCCCAGAGCTATACCTAGTAACTCTCATCCACATGAAAGAACCGGAAGCAATCGTAAAAATAACTACAGAGCTAAATATATATATATGTTATATATATATATTTATCTTATATACATATATATATATTTATCTTCCAATATCATTTTCTTCAAGCTCCTAAATATATAATGCAACATGGATTTTTTTTCATAATTTGTTTTTGCCCTATTTTATTTAGAAACAACTGCTTAAAGCAATAATTAAAATATTTTAACAGACTTATAATACATAAATATGTAATTTACATGACATGAAACACAAATAATGGGAGTGATGGAGCAGCAACATTTTTTTTTTTTTTTTTTTTTTGCGGTACTGGGGATTGAACTCAGGGGCATTCTACCTCCGAGCTACACCCCCAGCCCTATTTTTTATTCTTTATTTTGAAACCGGGTCTCACTAAGTTGCAGAGTGCCTCACTAGGTAGCTGAGGCTGGCCGCGAACCCGGATCCTCCGGTCTCAGCCTCCCGAATGCTGAGATTACAAGCGTGCGCCACCACGCCCGGCTCAGCAGCAACATTTTGTATACTATTTTAATTTGTATCAATCCAAAGTAGATTACTCAATCATTTTATATTATTATTTTGTTTTTGCAGTACTAAACAATTGAATCTGGGAGCATTCTACCTCCAAGCTACATCTCTAGCCCTATTTCTTATTCTTCATTTTCAAACCAGGTCTCACTAAGTGGTGGAGGGCCTCACTAAGTAGATGAACTCACGATCCTCCTAACTCAGCGCCCCAAGTATTAGGATTACAAGGGTGCACCACCATGCTCAGCTAATCATTTTATATGATAATGTTAATTGTAATCCTCAGGGCAAGCATTAGTACTATATATAGACAACAGGATCAAAATGAAGCACTTAATATAAATATAAAAGCTCATTGTCATTTTATATATGCATATATTATATGTATATATGTCTACATTAAATCTGGTACACTAAAATGTTTATTTAACAAGGAAGAATATTGTAGTCATTCAAAAAAGTAGATAAATATACACAAAACATAAAAACAAACAGTAAAACAGATATCTAAATTCTACCATATATGTACTTATAAGAAACACAAATGGACTTTGCACTTCAAACAACAGGCAGAGATTAGCAAAATTTAAAAAAAAAAGAAATAAAACAGGATCCAATTACGTGCTGTTTGCAATAGTTAGAAATCCAATATCTCACTTTCAAGGCAGTAGATCAAAAAGAATAGATGAATCAAAGAACACTATAAAGCAACTAGAACTTAGAGATATTTTTAAAAGCACAAATATGTGAAAATTAGCATATTTGAGTGAGGCTGCAATTAGAAATGCCTGCTAATGAGTACAGTATTTCTTTTGGGGTGATATATTCTGAAATTATATAGTTGTGATGGTTTCTCAACTCTGTAAATATATATACAATCAATTTAGAATGGTGAATTTCATGGTATGTGAACTATGGGTCATTATATCTGTTATTAAATGCAAACAGAGCTCATCCATTATGTGACAAATGACATGCTCAACAAATAGGAAAATAATCTGAATAGATCTCTTTCTCCAAAGTAGATTTACAACTGGTTAATAAGCACTAAAATGGTGCTGATTATCATTAGGCATCTGGGAAGTGTAAATCATAATCACAAGCAGCTCTTACTGCATACCTATATGTATGTCTGAATTTTAAAATGACAATTAGATTTTAAAAAGTATTGACAAGGATCTGAAGAAAACAGAATCTTCATAAGCTGGCAGTGGAAACATTTACTTGTGTCACTACCGTGGAAACTTTCAACAATTTCTCAGCAAGTTAAACAAAACATTATCAAATCACTGGTACCTCCTTTCCTTGGCACATACCCAAGAGAAATGAAATTATATGTCTATACAAAACTTGTACAGAATGTTCATAACAGCACTGTTCATAGTAGGCAAAAAATGAAAACAATGGAAATGTTCATATACTGAAGAATGGATAAATAAAATGTAGCAGATTCATACAATGAATTATTATTTAGAAATACAATGGAAAAAAGCATGAACAAGAATGTTGGAAACATTTTGCTAAATGAGAGAAGGCAGTTACAAAAAATCACCTATTATATGATTCTATTTATATTAAATGTCTAGAATGAGCAAATTTTTACAAACAGGTGGATTATTTATTGGCTGCCTGGGATTATGGAGAGGTGGGGCAATGGCAGATAATTTCTGGTAAGTCTATGGCTTCTCAGTATCCTTAAATTGATTGTGATGTGAGTGCATAGTTGCCCTATGAATAGAATAAATCTCATGAAAATGTTAGTTTAAATATGTGTCTTGTATGGTATGTCAATTACATCTCAATAAAAATGAGTATTATTTTGTTTTAGAATTCTGGTACTGGGGATGGAACCCAAGAGCATTCTACCTCTGAGCTACAACCCGACTACTACTTGATATTTTATTTTGCTGAGGGTCTCCCTACATTTTCGAAGCTGGCCTAGAGCCTGAAATCCTCATTTCTCAGCCTCCCAAGAACTGGTATTACAGGTGTGTGCCACTATGCCTGGCTTAAAGCTGTTATTTTTTTAAGCACTTCTTTTTCCCACAAGTGCAATTTGGACAGGGTTCAGTAGGGAGGGTTTTTCATTTCTTCCTATGGCACTTTCTGTTGAAACTCAAAGTCTAAGTGCTAGATTACTTTCAAACCCCAAATATTCATATGTTAAATACATGATGTGGCCTATTTGAGTCCTCTATTTCTATATATTCTCTATATGTGATATTCCTAACATAACATTTTCAATGTAGGCAGGCCTTTGTACTATTCAAGCCCTCTAACACCCAGACTCAAAGAGAAGCAATGACCTTAAAAATACTGCTACAATTTTAATAAACTAGTTCAGAAGTTTATTAAACTACAAATAACTTCCACCATACTTTGTTAGGTGAGAAAGCCTTGAAACTCTGACAAGATTAAAGAGAGGTCAACATTTTAAGAGCATACATACGAGAATCTCCAATACTGACAAACTACCTATTTTTGAAAATACTTGCCACAGTTAATAATAGATATATCTTATATCAAATTCTATTGATGTAGCTCTTGTTACCAGGTCTCTAATTTTAACATATAACCATGTTTGAACCAACTTCTGTAATGGAATTTATATGTTTTAAGGAATCTGTGTCATTTTTATCTGTGGAGTTTTCTAGATGAATCTCCTTTTGATGAAGGATATAATATTAAAAGAAAACCTGAATTTTAAAGGACTATAAACTAAGAAAAATCATTTTCTAATATGAATATGTGTTTTAATGTCCTTTGGTCTGTGAATTTTTTTAAAGAAAGTGTATAAACAGTTGAATTAAAATAACGAACTTATTCAGTGTGTACAAGATACCTGTCCTATTATCATGATCCATATATTGACCCACAGAAGAAGGTAATATTATTTTCAAATGCAGAAACTGAGGCACATGGCAGTTAGGTACCTTTTCCAAAATTCAACATAAAATCCTTGGTCGTGACTTAGGTTATCTGGCTCAAAGTCTGCACTTTGAACCACTCTTCTATATTTCTTTTTTAGGAAAAAACAAGAACTTGAAGGATGGGCCAGGAGGTATCTGAAGAGATGGAGATAGCAGTCTTGAATCTGCAATCTTCCTGTCTCAGCCTCCAAAGTACTTGGATTACAGGCATGTGTGCCTCTGACTGGTTTATTTTTATTCTGTAGAAGAGTATATTATTTTGTTCATAACTACGTTGGAACATCTAATTTTGGTGTACTTTTTGCCAGCATTATTCCAAGTTGGTTTTTTTTATGTTATACAATGCAACAAGGTGATAATTATGGTGTGTCTATATAGGGACTATATCATTCTGTACACCCATATTTAATAATGAATTTTCACCTATCATTTAAAATTAAAAGAAAGAGCCCTTTGAATGCAATTTCTCTTTAATACAATTGTGGAAAACTTTTGAGGTGCCAATTATTTCAGGTAAGTTTTAGCACAACATAAAAAGGCATATATTCAAAACTCTTGTTTCATCCAATCACTTTTATAATCAATTAGTATGAAGGGTAACATAAAAGGAATACAGATATTCAACAATGTAGCTATCCCCTTTTTCTCTTGGTTGAGAACTGAGTTTTTGCTGTGTTCCATCAAGAATGCTATTTTTTTAAGCTTGTCTGTGAAGGAGACAATATGTTTAGTTCACCTACTCACTGAAGTAGAAAATTAGATTATTCTGGAAGGCAGAGCAGTGGAGCAGAAAGTTAGCTACCTCTGCAGGTGAGTGGAGGTGGTCCTGAGATAGGAAGCAGTGCTATGTTGCCATATTATTTAAGCAGTGAAAGACATACAAATCATTCATCAATATCTTTATGGAATAAATTTAATATAAACTAAATATTTCAACAAATGCTGAACTGCCAAAAACAGACATGCCTATAGAGGTAGAAAAGAAAGTGAAATATATAGAAATTGAAGCACTAGATTATATATAATCTGGCCTTTCATAGGTATCTCATGACAAAGCAGTCCCCTTCCTCAAAGCTAAAAAGTGAAATAATCTGTACACAAATTCCCCAGTACAGAATCTTATTCAGTAAAAGACAACAGTATCATGAGAAGGCATTCCATTATTTTTGCTATGTTCCCATGTTTAGAAGCAAGCTACAATCCTACTGATGTCCAGAGATGTTTTAGGAGGACACAAATAACAAAAGGGTTCTCATGAAAATAAAAGTAGGGGGAGTAGATAAAGGTAGAGGGCTAAGGGGAGGGTGAACTTAGGATAAGGAAAGATACCAGGGAATTAAATTGATGCCATTTTAATACAAATATATTAAATATGTTTAGATATAATTATGTCACAATGAATCCCACTATTGCATATAATTTTATGCACTATAATTTGATATCACCTTAGCATCTATTCAACGTAGCATTTGAGGAACAAGAGCAATGAGAAAAATAGGCTGCTTCTTATCTTTTAAAGAAATGCCTAAATTAATATCATCTCACATAAAAGTTGGTACCCTAAGTGCAGAATGTTGAAGAGTCTTTGCTCTACCTCAAAATATCTAATTAGTTTCACACATACACAAAAATCTGGCTATTAAAATAATGTAGCATTTAATCAGGTAGATTTCAGGGGCATGAGTTCCATCTAACTTTCCATTTAGAATCAATATTTAATATCAAATAAAGGTGGGTGTGTGAAAATTAGAATTGTAAGTGTTTTTCAAAATATGCTTTCATGTAAGTTATACACTGATAAATATCATACTAAACATTCATGGTAATTTCTACCAGGCTTTAGTTGGGTTAAATTTACTAAGCTTAAAGGTTTTACTAAATTCTGAGAGTCATATTTCTCAAAATGTACAATGAATTCATGTCCTAGAAAAGACTTGAAAATTGTCTATGACACTGGTGTTAGAATATGGAATAGATGACACACAATTTTTCTACAAAGAATATCAAGAATAAATAAGTGTGTGTTTCATATACATGTTCAAACAAAAATAAAGTCAACTGTTATAAAAAATGCAGATCCTTAGTTTTGGAGCATTATTAACTTGTTGGCTAAAAGTCTAAACACGTGAAAGGAACTAGTATTTTCAATCTGAAACCAAAGACAAAAAGTAAATGATGGCCTAGATGGTTGTTTCATTGGTAATCACAATATTAAGTTAAGTTGTCTGTATCTATTTGGTGATAAATGTTGCCAAGTTTAAAACTAAAATTAAGAAAATTAAGTGAGTACCATTCAGAGAGAAGAGTGAAAATGGGGAAAATGATCATGGTGAGAACTTGTAGATCATAATCAGCTTAGGGAACTTCGGCAATGATAGATTCAAGACCATAATATGTAGCTATTTTCTCAACGGATGTGAGTGAAATATTATATTCACTCACACTTGTTGGATTCAATGTGAAAATGCTGTCTCTTTGATAGAATCTCAAATCACAATTTAATTTTTCTGAGTTTTATATTTATGTATGTAAACATCTTTGTAATGTACAAGTAGAAGAAATCTTTGATTCTTCATTATTCACAATAGCAAAATTCTTTATTATAAAGGACTTGTTAAGTAAATGTAAACAGTAAAAGCCATCCGAAATGAACCATCACATGTTAGCACATGCTTGACTATCATAGAGGTCAGACGCAAATCAAAATAACTTGTCATCTGCAATGGGTAAGCTGTTACAAACTTCAGGGGCTATTTCTCTTATAACTGAAGAAATAGAAACTTTGTTTTAGAGCTCATATATTTCTAGTTTCCAAATTTCTATTTGCTTTTTAATTTTTTTTCTACTGTACTGATGTTTTTTATTATCTTTTCACTTATTATAAATACATTCTTACATTGCCTCATTGAACATAATTATAAAAAACAGTTTTAAAATTCATGTCATTTAATTCCAGCACCTGCATTATCTGGGCATTTCACTCACTCCTGAGATTATGCCACATTTTTTATGTTTTTTATTTGAAGAATAATTTGGATTGATGGTTGAATGTTGTAAATGACATATTATGGAGAATTAACATAATATGTTTCGGAATTATGGAGATTCTGAAAAATATTTATTTGTTGTTATTATTTCATACAACTATTACATTTGTTGGATTGAATGTGCAAATGCTTTCACTTTAGTAGAATCTCAAATCTCTATTTTTTCTACGTAGCTAAAATACTTGGATTCTGCCTTACATTTGCATTTTGGGGAGCCATCCAGATATTTAGGTAGAGTTTGTACAATTTAAAAATAGGACATTTCTCTGTCTTCTGTTTCTTTAGAACACAGAAAGTCTGTTTCACATTGGAGTTTTACTACCCTGAGCCTTTTCTGAAGCCAAGAACATTAAAATGTAAGCTTTTCAAAGACTATCCCTTTCTTTTTATTGCTTATCATCTTCTAATAACTATATACCTTTGCCTGATTTTCTGTATCATTGTATAATAGTTTAGTTTTGTTCTGCATGTATAATTTTAACCCTGGTTTATAGTTATTTTTTATACAACAAGAGCTTGCACACTCATACCAGAAATGGAAATTCTCATAAGCCCAACCTGTAGTTAAAAGATGCAATTCTGGGTTCTGGAAGCCTGGATTATCCAGTGCTTTGTCTTTGTCTTTCCTGAATTTCTTCAGTAGCATAAAAATAAATATACAGCTCTTTTTATTACTTTATCTTACTTGTAAAGATTGTAACCTCCAAATAAATAAATAGATGAGCAAACAAACAAACAAAAAACAAATAACAATAAGTGGTCCTATAACTGCTAAACAGGAAGATACCTTAATATTATAGTTCATCCTCTGTGACAGGGCTTAATATGTATTTTACATTCAATCTCATTCTTTTTCCATAAATTCCTGATAGAATATTTTTGTAGGTATCAAACCTAGATTTACTCTTTTGTAGGGGACAGTTCAAATAAGTTTATGTCCATATATGAAAGTATTATTACTGACCTCACTAACATGTATGTGGAGAGAGGAAGGGAAACGGGGTGGGATACAGTGATATATGCATTCATTTATGCACCACTCTGAATCCTCTTATGATATATAATTATAATTAATCAATAAAAATAATAATTATGAGATAATTTTAATCCAGAAAAACTAAAAATTATTCTTTAGGATGCTAATTATTCTAGAAATACAGACAAATGTCAATGTAGTGATAATCAGAATTTTAGCAATTTTACATAAATTTATCACTATGTCACTGAGACTTTAGAAAAATTATTACTTGAATTTTATCTAAATTAACTGATTTTTTTAATGCACAATTTTCTGTGGGATAGCTAGCAAGTACTACTTTTATATCAGGAACATACCAGGGTGTCCATCTACGTAAAGCTTTAAAAAATGATAATTATAAAATATCAAGAAATAATTTCAACATACTTAGAACTATTTAAATTCTCCCTCCAAGAAAGTTAACTTGACAGTACAAAGAAATTTCAACGTTATTTCAAGAGTCTTTGTAGATTTCAATTATATGGCAATTGGTTAATGAATCATTAATACACATTTTCTCTTTATTGGAGAATATGTATGAAGGACATTTTGATTGGTACTTCTTTACTGAAAGCTTTCAACAGTCACCAAAGTGACACCCTGGGAGGATCTGGCTAAAGACTCAAACCTGCAATTTTGCACTTAGGAAGAGGAAAAGACTAGAGGATGGAGACATTCTGTCTGCAGTGGGAGTTTCAGACCTGCTGTGTTCTCTTCCTTTCTATGGAAGACCACTTGCTTCCTGTCAAAGACAGATTCTGAGACACCCTGTTCTCTAGTGCTTAGGTGCACTTTATACCACAGCTGATAGCCTGAATGATATTCAGTAATATTGCACTCATGATAATTCTCCATCTATGAAAACTGCTTTTCTTGAAACCCACTGTGTTTCTACTACTTAAAAAAGTTGTATGCTAAGTAATATTTTATTTAACTATATTTACAAATCATTGAAGATAATCAGGAACTTATTATGAAAATGATGTCACAATATCATACTAGTAATTGCCCACTGAACTATATTTAACAGACATATAAGACATGAAAATTATAGGATTGCATCTTTTTCACTTAGTATCTTTATTTAAGGAAGTGAAAAATATTACAATATGTCTATTCATTATATGAGAAACAAATTCTTAAAGACTAAGTAGTAAAGAATATATCAAATTCTAAAATGTGATTTTTTAAAAATATTCTACCTCCTAGTTAGACCCACAGCCATATTTTAATTTTTATTTTGAAACAGGGTTTCATTAAGTTGCTGCAGCTGACTTTGAATTGGTGATCCTCCTGTCTCAGGCTCCCAAGTCCTGAGATTATAGGTATGTGTCACCATGCCCTGCTTTAGATGTCATTCTTATTACTCTTCAAATGAAAAAGAAACCTATACTTCAAATTATTAGTACACATAATTGGATTTAACATTTATGTCTAATCTTAGAATGAATATTTGTGTAATCTTAGGCTTAATATTTATGTCTACTCAATCCTTGCAACTAAAATTTGAATTTACTTTTTAAAAAATAAATGTCTTAAGATGAAAAAGAAAACTTTTGAAACATTTAAAAATAGAAATTAGAAATACTGACACTACAAATTCATAAACATATGAATGTCTTTAAAATGTTTAGCAACATAGCACATTGTAGAAAAGAAGTAATTTTCTCATGATAATGTAACCTTTTCAAAGCAACAAATCTGCAGGAAATCTGACAGTACTATATGTTGCATGAGAGAAGAGATGTATGTGTAAACCAGTCAATTACTGTGGAATTATATATTAAAATGAAGTCTTAAAAGTGATCCTTCTCTTGGCTCTGCCAGATAAATGTAAAAAAGAGGGGGCTTACAGACTTAAGTGATAATACTTACTTTGTTAAAATGAGGATAGTACAAATTTTAATTACTGTTTGATATTTTTCATAACAATTAAGAAAATATTCATTAATATTTTCATGTTATTTGGAAAAATATGTTTTCCTAATTTTAAAACTGACTTTGATCAAAGGAGTAATTCATTTCTGTTTATTTTATTAAAAATTGTGTAAGAATTTTGAAACATAATATGAAATGAGATGTATATATGTAATGGACTATATTTGTGTATATTTTTCCACCTTCTGGTAAGAATTTAGAATCCTCCAAACAAGAAACATATGATAAGAAATCCATGATGTAAAAACCTTAACTTATAAACTAGATTTTTTTTTTTTGTGTGTGTGTGTGTGTGTGTGTGTGTGTGTGTGTGTGTGTGTATGGTACTGGTATTAAACTCCATCCCCAGCTTTATTTTTGTTGTTGTTGCTCTATATCTTGAAAGAGGATCTTACTAATTTGCTGAGGTTGATCTCGAACCTGTGATTCTTCTGTCTCAATCTCCTGACTACTGACATTACAGGTGTGTGCCACCATGCCTAGCTACTAGATTTTTTAAATTTTGAATTTAATCATCCATGTTCTAAATTTCTATAAGAAGCCAGCGTAGATGTTAAAATGAACTCAACACAAGAATTTAAGTTATTTTAGAAAGAAATGTGATTTCGTATAGTTCATAAGTTTTGTTCAGATTTTACCCATGTAGTTTGCAACAATTAATTAAATTTATAGGAGTGTATCAAATATGAAACAAATTGCAACTTAAGATGGAAGTTTACTGAGATCTTTTAATCTTTCCACCCACGAAATAGATATTATTGTTAAAAAGTATTGTAAAGAACAGTAATCTTTACAGAATCAGTATGACTTTGCTTAGTCAAAGGAAAGGCTCAATCTTTAACATCTACCTCATCTTGCCTTGAGTTTAACAAAGATAAATGATGCTATAAATCAGAAGAGGCATTTCTTACTGCTTCACACTTCAGCACTCTGACCTTTTCTCACTCATTTGCTTTATTAATTTTTAGATGATGACACTTTAGATCCCCATTGTTATGGCACTAGTTATAATTGTAGAAATATTCTGGCATTTGGGATTTGAGACAAAAAATAATAATCTTTAATTGAAAAAACAGGTAATAAGAATGAAATTACTAAGTTGCTAGTACTTTGCCTTATAACTGAATGTATAAAAATAATCAATATTTTATTATATGACATTTATAGGTATATGTACAAATACATATATATATAAATATATGAACAATAAAAACATTTTAAGTACATATTATTTTCAACTGGATAGCTAAAGATGATAAAATAATTTACTCTTTAATATAAATTCATATTGCAAATTTTTGAATTTTGGAAATTTTCTCTTTGGTTAACAAAAAATAAGTTTTTATTTTTATAATAAAGTCATTATGAATTGCTTACCTTGATTTGTATTAATTGATAGTGAGGCAGAAGGAAGGTATTTATGGTAGCAAAATATTACTTAGGGTAAAGTAATCACTTAGCAGAAATATTGTTTTCTCTCTAATGACAATAGATACAGTCTATATTTGGGATTCTACAAATTATTTTGATACATACAATATCCCTAAAAGTTCATTTAAAAATACATTTGTTTCAAGGAAGTTGCATTCAGCGGAAATGGTTGAAGATGAGATTCAGATTATTTTAAGAAAAGATAAATATAATATACATTTTGCCAAGTGTAACAATATAGAATTATAATGGAGGCCATGAAGGAAAGAAAGACAGAATATTAATTTGGATTTTAGATTATGATATTGTTCCTAGACGACATGTGCAATGGGGTTTTGCAATATTTATTTTGTACCTCAGATCTTTACTACATTTTCATTTCATTTGTTTTATTTATTTATTTTTTAATTGGTGCATTGTAATTATGCATCTTTGTTAGGTACAAACTGATAAAGGAATACATGTACACATTTCTCATTTAACCCTTCCCCAATTCCCACCCCATTCTCTCACCCTCCCTCTTTCTCAAGTTTAGTTTAGTGATTGACTTTTATATGTTCATGAAAGTACATCATGTGCATTAGAGTGTCCCTTCCTTCCCCCATCATCTTCCGTTAAGTCAAATTCTTTGCTCACCTAAGGATTCTACTTCTCCATCAGGAGTCCCTCTTATGTCCCATTTTCTCCCTAGCTTCCATATATTATGGAGAATATACAATTTTTTACTTTTTGTTTGCAGTACTAGGGATTGAACTCAGGGGCATTCTACCTCTGTGCTACAACCCCAGTACTATTTTTTTATTCTTTATTTCAAAACAGGGTCTCAGTAAGTTGCAGAGTGCCTCACTAGGTAGCTCATGCTGGCCGTGAACCCAGATCCTCTGGTCTCAGCCTCTCAAATGCTGGGATTACAAGGGTGGGACACCACGCCCAGCTGATTTTTTACTTTTTGTGTCTGACTAATCTCACTTAACATAATGTTTTCCAGTTTCATCCATTTCCCTGAAAATAGCATGATTTTGTTCTTCTTTATGGCTGAGTAAAATTCCATTGTGTACATATCCCATAGTTTTGTAATCCATTCATCTGTTAATGGACATCTTGGCAGGTTCCATAGTTTGACAATTGTGAATTGTGCAGCTATAAACATAGATACACATGTGTAAGTCTGATAGTTTGGTTTCCATTCTTTTGGGTATATACTCAAAAGTTGTATTGCTGGATCATATGATAGGTTCATTCCTATTCATCTGAGGATCCTCCATATTGTTTTTCAAAGTGATTGCACTAATTTGCATTCCCACCAGCAATATATTAAAGTTCCCACTTCTCCACACCCTTGCCAAAATTTGTTGTTGTTTGTGTTCTTGATGATTGCCATTCTGATTGGGGTTAAGTGAAATCTCAAGGTAAATTTGATTTGCATGTCTCTGATTGCTAATGATGTTGAACATCTCCTCATACATTTATTGGCCATTTGTATTTCTTCTTTTGTGAAGTGTCTATTTAGATCCTTTGCTCATTTTTTGATTGGGTGATTTGTTTTCTTAGCTGTGAGCTTCTTGAGTTCTCTGTATATCCTAGTTATTTAGTCCTCTGTCAGAAATGTAGCTGGCAAAATTTTCTCCCACACTGTGGACTCTAGTTTCCTTTTCTGCAAAGAAACTCCTCAGTTTAATGCAATCCCATGTACTGATCTTCCTTTGAGTTGTTTGTGCTTTTGAGGTCTTATTGAGAAAATTATTTTACCTGTGCTTATGTCTTGAAGTGTTGGGCCTATGCCCTCTTCAAGTAGATGCAAAATCTCTGGCCTGACTTCCAGTTCTTTGATCCACCTTGAGTTAACTATTGTGCAGGGTGAGAGAGTGGGGTTTATTTCCATTTTCCTGCATATGGTTAACCAGTTTTTTCAACACCATTTGTTAAAGAAGCTATCTTATTCCCAGTGTATATTTTTTACTCCTTTGTTAAAAATCAGTTGACTGTAAGTCTGTGGGTCTGTTTCTGAGTCTTCTATTCTGCTCCATTGGTCTATGTATCTATTTTTGTGCCAATACCATGCTGTTTTTATTACTGTGGCTTTGTAGTAAAGTTTGAAGTCAGGTATTGTGATACCTCCTGCATGGTTCTTGGTGCTAAGAACTATTTTGGCTATTCTGGGCTTCTTGTTGTTCCAAATGAATTTAAGGACTGATTTTTCAATGTTGTGAGGAGTGACCTTGGTTATTTCATGGGTATTTCTCTGAATCTGTAGATTACTTTTGGGAGGATGGAAATGTTGATGATATTTATTCTGCCTATCCAAGGGCATGGAAGATTATTTCATCTTCTAATTTCTTCTTTGATTTCTTTTTTTTAACTTTCTATAGTTTTCCTTATCGACGTCTTTTACCTCCTTGGTTAGGTTGATCCCTAACTATTATATTTTTGGGGGTACTACTGTGAGTGGAATTGTTTTCTGGATTTATTTTTCAGTGGATTTATGGTTGCATACAGAAAATTTTCCACTTTTGTTGTACTTTTGTTTTAAAAGTAAATTTATATGTATTATATATAGAAGTCTAGGACAAATAAGTTGCATACATTAAACATTTTATACAGTTATAATTATGCAGAATTTTGTATAATACTATCTAGAGAATGGCATGCCTTAATACATTTAATATATATGCAACTGATTGATAAATGTGTTGTTATTTTTTTGTTTTATTTTGTTTTGTTTGCAATGTGCATAACAGTACTCAGATACAGAAATGTCATAAATGTTAATGCATATTGATGATGTTTTGTAAGCGATATTTTAAACTAATACAACTTTCCACTTTATCTCTAAATCATAAACATCAATTAAATATTACATTGGGATTTCTACCATTCCACAATGGCACTTTAGACAATGAATGTTTAATATAATTGATAACTGCACTTAATATAAATAAATAAACAAAAACAATTTATTTGATTGCAGCACATGGCTGTGGGTTCATAAAAATATCATCTTGAAACTTGGAATATATTTGGCAGTCAGGCACATAGTGAAACAGTACCTTATAAGTCACTATTTTGTGCTTTGGTGGTTGTTATGCTTATTAGTTGAAAAATTATGTGTGAAAATTACAAAAATTCAATTTTGTCGACATAGATAATTGTAAATGATATGTATTGTTTGTATAAAACAAGATAAAAACTTTAAAAGTCTACATCTACTCTAACATCGTAACTACAGAGATGCTTTTTTTCTGTTTAATATGTTTAATTATTGAAAATATATAAATTAGGGTCTATATTGTAGTACTTTTTTACAATAGAGTGGAAATGGCTTTTGCTATGCTTCAAAAGTAGTTAGTGCTCTTTCTGTTACGAAATTGTTTCCTGTGTCATTATTTTCCATTAAAAGAATATATTTATTTCGACAACAAAATTAAAAAGAAAGTTCATGATATTCCGTACACCTTCATTTCCAAACATGCCCAAACTCCCTAATTGTCAACATACATTTATTATATCTGATGAACCTATATAAACACATTAATTTCACCATAGTTGACATTAGGATTTTCTTTTAATATTGTGCATTGTATGGAGTTGGATACATGTATAATGATATTTATCTACTATTGTAATATACAAAGTATTTTTACTGTTCCCAAATCCTCTTTTATTCCTATTAATCTCTCCCCCAATCCAAATCCTGCCAACCACTGATCTTTTTATTATATCTATAATTTGCCTTTTATAAAATCCATGTATGTGAAACCATACAGTAATTAATCTTTTTATTTATTTAGGTATATTTTATAGTTTCATTGATGCATTGTATTCATCTTAATGAAGTTCAAAGTGATACAAAAATACATACATGCCTCAATTGCTGCATTTCCCCCACATACCACCCTACTCCTTACCCTGTATGTTTTTTGCAGCACAATTTGTAATAGCCAAGAATTGGAATCAATATGTTCACCAATAGATAAATGGAAAATAAAATAAAATAAATAATAATAAAATAATAGCCATAAATAGTAAGAAAATCCCACATTTTGTGGCAATAAGTACAGAACTGAAGGACATCATAGTAATGTTAAAACAATATAGAAACAGAAAGACAAATTCATATAGTCTCACTTATATGTGGAATCTAAAAATATTTGTCTCAGAAGAGAGTGAACTAGTGGTTACTAGAAACTGAAAAAAGTGGAGGAATGGGGATGGAGAGAGTTAGATAATTGGTACCACAATAAAATAAGTAGGATTTATTTTTAGTGTTCTATAGCACAGTAAGGTGACTATAGTCTGCAACAATCTATGATATATTTCAAAATAACTAGAAGAATCTAAATGTTCCCAACAAATAGAAATGATTAATGTTTGAATAGATTGGAATGATAATTGTCTTGATTTGATCCTTATGTATTTTTTAATGTATTATAATATTTTACCCCATAAATATGTATAAATATTATGTCAATAAATATATTATAAATTAACTAAATTATACTATTAAATATTTAAGTACATACTTAAACCATAAATACCAGATCATTAAGATGTATTAAAATAATCAGTGATTAATAAAAATATGGTACCAATATTTACTCTGTGACAACTTATATTCTCTAAATCAAAATGATATGTTTGTATTTCTGATGATTGCCATTCTAACTGGAGTGAGAATCTCTTTTGTTAATTTGTGTTCCCTGATTACTAAGTTATCGAACTTTTTTTATTTGTTTGTTCCCAATTTTTACTACTTCTTTTGAGAAGTGTCTATTTGGTTCAATTTCTCATTTATTGATTGGGGTGTGAATTTTATGGTGTTAAGTTTTTTGAGTTCTCTATATTTTCTATATATATTAGTCTTCTGTCAGAAGAGTATCTGGCAAAGACTTTCTCTAATAGTGTGAGTTCTCTCTTTTTGCTCTTGATTCTTTTCTTGGAACTAAATACCAGTAAAACTAATATGGAAATCAGTTGAAGTTTTCTCAAAAGACTAGAAATGGAACCACCATGTGACCAAGCTATACTACTCATAAATATCTTTCCAAAAGAATTAAAATTAAATGCTATAGTGATATATACATCCCCATGTTTTTAGCACCAGAGTTCATAATAGCTAAGTAACGACATCAATGTAGGTATCCATCAAGAAAGCCAGCCGCTGACTTGCCAGCCACCATCTTGCCAGTTGCCAAGAGCAGCTTCTATTAGCACCAAGACCTCCAACGACCTTCTGCGCACCCAATGACCAGAAATGGAGTAAGAAACTACTGAATTCCACACCTAATCAGGCAGCATATCCCCACAGGATCAAAGTGATCAAGAACACCTAGGACATCCCAGATCACCCCTCCCACTAGATCCACAGCAGCAGGGATATGTAAGTTAAATTGCACCCCCGGTGTGCAGGGTCCCCTATACAAAAGACAGACTCAGTAACCTGCCCTTCTAGCAATTGGATAAGAGCAGAAGTGGAGGGACCCAGTGCACACAGGGTATAGAGAATTTCCAGGCACCCTGGAAAATGCCCAGCATATAGATTGCACTCCCGCCACCAGCAAAGGCAGAGAGAGAGAGAGACCCAGAAAGGCCCTGTGGAGAGCTGAGAGACACAAGCTTCCAGCAAAAGAGGCATCAACAGAAACCCCTGCCTACACTGACAGAGCAAATAAGAATGCCAGAGACACACTGGAAAATTTAAGCTCTGTACTTATAAACTATCAGGGTTTTTGTTTTTGTTTCTTGTTGCTTTTTTGGTTTGGGTTTTTTTTTTTTTTTTGGTTTTGTTTTGTGTTATGTTTTATTTGTTTTTACTCTGTTTTCATTTTGTATTGCCTTGATTAACATATGTTTTTGGATGATTGGTTGCTTTGTTATTTTTTGCTTAGTTTGTTGAATCTCCTCCTTATCCCTTTAACAAGCTTCCTTCCCTCTGTCCCATCAATATTCTTCTTCTCATAACTTTTTCTCTTCTCTTTTCTTTTTCCCTTTTCTCTGTCTCATATCAAGACAATCTACCACACTTAAAACTCTACATTGACTACCAGAATCTCCTGACATTTCTACCACCTCTAATCTTTACAATATATCACCTCAATACACTCAAACTCTTATTCCATTGGACCATACCATCTACTTTACCCTATTCTTGCATTTATCACTGTGACTTCTCACACAACCTTTACCATTGAACACAACCTGTCCTGTATATACCATTAGACACCTCTAAACCCCCATGGCAGAGATTGGATGAGGAAACTTGCAAGAGAAGCAAAGATATACATTTAATAACAGGGGAACCATGGGAAGAAAATATATCAAAGAAAGAATGAGCCACCACAATCCCTCAATAACAGATCTCACCAACCCAGAATGGCAGAGATTACCGGAAGAACAATTCATATCTTTAATACTAGAATCAATACAGGATTTTTAGAAAGAATGTGAGGAAAGTTGGAAGAAATAAAGGAACAAATAAACAAAGAATCTGACACCCTGAACTGAAACCAAAGAGAAGCATTGAAGAAAGTGAAAGATGCAATAACTGAAGTGAAGACATCAATACAAACTATAAACAGTAGATTAGACTACATGGACAAAGAAGTAATATCAGAGAATTTTCAAAACATAGAAAGAGAAGTTGACACAAAGGTACAGGAAACATATGGAACTCCCTCGAGACAAGACCAAAGAAGAGGTTCGCCATACCACATAATAATCAAGTTGACTAAAGTAGAGGCTAAGGAAAGAATTCTAAAGGCAACAAAAGTAAAAAGCCAGTGATATTTAGAGAAAAACCAATTAGAATCATTCCATATCTACTGAATCAAGTCATGAAAGCCAGGAGAGGCTGGAGTAACATATTCCAAACTCTGAAAGAAAATAACTTGCAGCCAAGATTCTCAGACCCAGCAAAACTCTCAAAATTGACAGAGATATAAAAATTTTCCATGAAAAACAGAAACTGAAAGAATTTATGTCTTCCAAACCACCACTAGAGAAAATACTCAAAGGATTAACTACAAAGAAGAACTAAGAAGTAAACATCAGAACCAGAGAAACAATAATTTCCAGGAAGCAAACAACTAAGCAAAGAAGAATAAACACCACCAAAAACAGGAATCAAAACTCAAAATGTTAGGAATTAAAAATCAACTATCAATAATCACACTGAATATAAATGGTCTCAAGTCTCAATAAAAAGGCACAAGGTAGCCAAATGAATCAAAACCCAGAATCCATCTATATGCTGCCTACAAGAAAGACAACTTACAAGCAAACATGCCCACAAACTAAAGGTGAAGGGCTAGAGTAAGTTAATCTATGCCAATGGAACTCAAAAACAAGCAGGAATAGCAACCATGATATCAGATAAATTAGGCTCAAGCCTAAGCTTATCAGAAGAGATAAAGAAGGTCATTTTTTACTAGTGAATGGAACAATCCAACAAGAGAAAATAACAATTATCAACATCTATGCCCCAAACATAGGTGCAGCCACTTTCATAAAACAAACTCTGTATGATTAAAGACACACATAGATCCCAATACACTAATACTGGGAGACTTCAATACTCTTCTTACATCACTAGACTGATCTTCAAAAAAAAAGATCAATAGAGACACCTCACACCTAAAGAATATCATAAACTAAATGGACCTATTAGACACATATAGACTCTTTCACTCAACTACAGCTGAATTCACATATTTCTCAGCTGCACATGGAACCTTCTCCAAAACAGACCACATTCTGGGCCTCAAAGCGAGCACTGGGAAATTAAAAAGAAGCAACATAATTCCCTGCATCTTTGCAGACCACTATAGAGTGAAACTAGAATCAACTCTAAGAAGACCCAGAGTAACCATGGAAACACATGGAGACTGAACGCCACATTACTGAACAAGGAATGGGTCATAGAAGAAGTAAAAATTCCTAGAAACCAAAGAAAACAGATAAAGAACATATCAAAACCTCTGGGACACCTTAAAATCAGTACTAAGAGGAAAATTTATAGCACTGAGTGCCCACATAAGAAGAACTGAAAATCACCAAATAAATAACCTAATGATACAACTCAAAACAATCGAAAACCAAGAACAGTCCAAGAAGACAGGAAATTATGAAAATAAGAGCAGAAATTAATGAACTAGAGAAAAAAAATACAGAAAATCAACACAACCAAAAGCTGGTTTCTTGAAAAAATAAACAAGATAGATAAACCATTGGCCAATCTAACCAGAAGAAAGAGAGAATCAACCTAAATTACCAAAATAAGAGATCAAAAAGGTGATATTACCACTAACAGTATAGAAATACAGAGGATCATCAGAAACTATTTTGAAAAACTATACTCAAAAAAAAATGCAAAATCTAGAAGAAATTAACAAATTTCTAGATACAAGTAACCTTCCTAAATTGAGTCAAGAAGATATAGAAAACTTAAACCGACCAATAGCAATTAAAGAGATAGAAACAGCAAAAAAGAGTTTACCATCAAACAAAAGCCCAGGGCCAGATGGTTTTCCAAGTCAATTTTATAAAACATTTATAGAAGAGCTAATCCCAATACTCCTCAAACTATTCCGTGAAATTGAAAGAAACAGGACCCTCCCAAACACATTCTATGAAGCCAACATCACATTAATACCAAAGTCAAATAAAGATAGTTCAAGAAAAGAAAACTATAGGCTTATATAATTGATGAACTTAGATGCAAAACTGCTATACGAAATACTAGCAATGCGCATTCAAAACCACATCAAGAAAATTATACACCATGACCAAGTGGGGTTCATCCCAGTGATGCAAGCCTGGTTCAACATATGAAAAACAATCCATGTAATTCACCACATGAACAGAATCAAAGACAAAAAATCACATGGTCTTCTCAATTGATGCTGAAAAAGCATTTGACAAGATTCAACACCCATTCATGCTAAAAGCACTTCAGAGAATTGGAATAGAAGGAAACTACCTCAACATCATAAAGGCAATATTGAATAGTCACATAGCCAACAACATATTAAATGGAGAAAAACTGAAAGAGTTCCCTCTAAAAACAGGAACAAGAAAAGGATTTTCTTTATCACCTCTTCTGTTCAATATAGTACTTGAGACACTAGCCAGAGCAATAAGGCAAGAGAAGGAAATCAAAGGTGTAAATATAGGGAAAGAAGAACTAAAACTTTCCCTTTTTGCAGATGACATGATACTGTACTTAGAAGACCCAACAAAGTCCACCAAAAACTTATAGAACTGATCAATAAATTCAGCAAAGTCTCTGGATACAAAATCAATCTTAAAAAATCCGAAGTGTTCCTGTATACCAACCATAAAATCACTGAAAAAGAAATTCAGAAAACAATTCCACTCACAATAGCACCCCCAAAAATAAAATCTTTAGGGCTAAACCTAACCAAAGAGGTAAAAGACCTTTATAAGAATATTATAAGAAGTTGAAAAAAGAAATTGATAAAGACCTTAGAAGATGGAAAGATCTTCCATGCTCTTGGATAGGCAGAATAAATATCATCAAAATGGCCAGCCTCCCAAAAGTGATCTACAGATTCAATGCAATACCCATGAAATTACCAAGGTCACTCCTCACAGACATAGAAAAATCAGTCCTTAAATTCATTTGGGACAACAAAAAGCCCAGGATAGCCAAAGTAGTTCTTAGCAACAAAAACCATGCAGGAGGTATCACAATACCTGACTTCAAACTCTACTACAAAGCCACAGTAATAAAAACAGCATGGTATTGGCACAAAAACAGACACATAGACCAATGGAGCAGAATAGAAGTCTCAGAAATAGACCCACAGGCTTACAGTCAATTGATTTTTGACAAAGGAGCCAAAAATATACACTGAAAGAAAGATAACCTCTTTAACAAATGGTGTTGGCAAAACTGGTTAACCATATGCAGGAAAATGGAAATAAACCACACTTTCTCACCCTGAAGAAGAGTCAACTCAAGGTGGATCAAAGAACTGGGAGTTAGGCCAGAGACCTTGCAGCTACTTAAGAGGACATAGGCCCAACACTTCAACGCCTAGGCACAGGTAAAACCTTTTTCAACACGACCTCAAAGCACAAGCAACTCAAAGGAAGATCAATACATGGGATTTCATTAAACTGAAGAGCTTCTGTGTAGCAAAGGAAACTTTCAAGAACCTCAACAGAGAGCCTACAGAGTGGGACAAAATTTTTGCCAGCTACTTTTCTGATAGAGGTCTAATATCTAGGATATACAGAGAACTCAAGAAACTCACAGCTAAGAAAACAAATAACCCAATCAAAAAGTGGGAAAATGATAGAAATATCATCATGCTGAGGTGAGCAAGACTTAGACAATTTAAAGGTTACATGTTTTCTCTCATATATGGCAGCTAGAAAGCAAAAAGGCATAGAAAATTGTGATGGTTAATTTAGATTTTCTACTTGCCTGGATTACAAAACTTCTAAGTTTATGTTACCTCAGGTGAATTGATGAGGGGAACAGCAAATTGAGGGGAAGCCCCAACCTGAACATGGACAGCACTATTCTAATTGGCTGAGAATTTGAATGAGATAAGGGAAAAAGAGATGCGAAGACAAGCCTGATTCTTCCCAAGTGAAGGTCCCTCTGCTCTTGCTTGGGATATCAAACTACAAACTTTTTGATCCTTAAACTGGACTTTCATCAATGTTTCTCTGGAGAGTTTTCTGGCCTTTCCATCTGGAAATGGGACTGCATCTTTAGTCATTCCTATTCTGAGTCTCCAGCTCTTTGACCACTTGACCAACTACTGATTCCTCTGGCTTTATGAATGCAGGTGGCCACTTGGGACCACACAGCTTCTGAATGTGAGCTGATTTGATAAATCTCCTTTGAAAATATGCTTATCCTGTGACTTTGGTTACTCTGAAGAACTTTGACTAGTACAAAAATGGATCTCATAAAAACTAGGAGAGGGACCAGTAGAATAGTGGAGCAGAGAAGAGGGAAAGAAAATTGGCCATATGGGGGAAGGAAACATTACATAATATTATATGCATATATTAATGTATCACTATGAGACTATTATATATGTGGAGTGAAAATGGAGGGTAAAGGGAAATATGGGGAAGAAACAGACAAAATATGGCATATGCATATATGAATGTATCACCATGAATCTCACTATCATGTACAATTACAATGTACCAATAAAATTATTTAAAAAGAAAATCACAGCTTAAGTCATGTTTCATATAAGACAGCAATAATAAAATCTATCTTCAAAGATGAATTCTGACTCCTCTATAGCCAATTATTCGTTTGAATATACTTGGGAGTTTTACTGTATTTATATATTGTTACTATATTTAAACTACGTTTAAACATTTGTTACTTCAAAAATTACATTGCATTATTTGTTTGCTTAATTTCTGTCCATACACTCACTCATGAGCAAGATATGCTGAAATATTGATAAATATCTGTTCTTAAAATTTTCTTTCTTGTGCCAAACATCCACTTTCTAAAGGGCACTATCATATATAATTGCCAGTTAATGTATTTATCTGTAGCATTTCACTATATGCTAGGTTCTGAGTAATTTATCTGGAATTATATATATTATTTGCATTACATATAAGCAGTGCATGTTAAATATAATTTTTATTTTATAATTCAAGAAAATATTATTTGAAAAAGAGAATTTGTGCAATGTAACCTGCTAGGTTCCTTTTAGCTGAAAACTTTATATAGCATACATATTAAAATTTGGAAAAGTTTGACAAAGGTATGAAGGTTGTTTAGAAAATTTTCCTATTCATTTTTTTTAAAACAGTTTGTGTATCTTTCAATAATACTAGGATATTATAAGTTAGAGTAAGCTTTAGCATTAATGGCAGTCATGGACAGTCTACAGTGACCTCTATAATCATACCACTATCATTTTCCCTTGGGATTTCCATAATTATTTTCTAGAGGAGTGAGGGTCCAATACCTTAGGCAAAAGTCACTTACAAGAATGTCACCCAAAGAAACTGTGTTCTCCAGGAAAGAGCTGGCCCCATTACTGCACTACTCTATTATTCCCTCCAGGCATAATTAATTGGATGAACTCTCAAAATAATAGTATTCTGCTAAGTGAATATTTTTTAAGGTTGATAAAATGTAGAGATGAGAATTTTATTCACAACCCAGAAAATGTAATGAATAAAGGAGATAATTTTACCCGTAGCTATTTGTTTAAATTTTCTTAGTATGCTAACCCATTTACATTAATATAACCAATCTATATATTTGATGATAAATATATTTTGAAGCATATATCTTGGACAGTATCATCTAGAATATAATGTGCAGTTATATTCTAACTAGGCAATGACAAAACTTTTTATCTCGCAGACCATTATAAAAACAGTATCATTTTTCAGTCCCATGAGACATTTTATGGTAATTTATTCCACTTGTCAATGTTATCAAAGGATATCTGAAATGGATTTTTCAATTACTTTTTAGTAATATCCTTTTATTTAGCCATTTTGAATATATAAATAAAACCACCAAAAAGATCTGGTAAAATATCTCTCAAAAAGTCACATTAGGTAAAAAAACATAAACCAAAGAAACCAACAAAGAGAAAAGTGAAAATAATTCACTGTTAGTATATTTTCAATTAGTTGAGGAAACAGATTACAATTTCTCTTTTTACTTGCTGTTACTGAGCATAGATGATCAGCCTAAATATCATGAAAATTATAATTTAATTATTATAATTAAAAGTATTCATGTAGACAAACATTAAATAAATGATCGCTTTGTGTGAACCTTTTTTTTTTTTTTTTTTTTAGCGATGGTACAGGGGAATCAACCCAGGGGCATTCTACCTCTGAGCTACACCTCCAGTCCTATTTTATATTCTTTATTTTGACACAGAGTCTCACAGTTGTGCTGGATGAACCCATATCTTCTCTTCTCAGCCTCCCAAGTGCTGGTATTACAAGCGTGCACCGCCATGCCCAGCTTGTGTGAACCTTTTACTGATCTGCTAATACTGATCTTTCTTCATCTCCCAGTCCACTTTTTCTATAACCTGACTCTATTAATTTAATCATGTTTTCTTCAGTTGTATTTGTGTCTTTTAGAATATAAGCTAAGTTACTATACAAAGATGCCCTACCATAGAGAAGAAATGAATTTACCTCACTATCATTTAAAAGTCAAAAGGTAGGTGCTCCAGGCTAGTAGGAAAGCAGTGCTTCACATGACTATTCAGACTGAAGCAGAAGAGGCGGTTTGGTTGCAGAGTTGAACACAGGGTTAGCACAATATTGGCCTTCTAGAAGAGAGAAAGAGTAAAACTCAAGAGCAGGCAACTCTCATTTAGGAAAGAACAGAAGGCAGAGATTAAACACTTTTTTCTCACACATATTACTTAAATCTTAGTCAAATGACAATATAAAGGAATATACAAAGGAGACCAGGAATAGTCTTTGACTGAGTGGCCATATACCTAAGGAATTAATTATTATCATAGACAATAAAAAGAATACATTTTAGACAATCTGTAATATTACATTAAATTGTGTGGGGGGTGGGAATTAAACCCAGGGGCATTCTACTTCCAAGCTACAACCCCAGACCTACTTTATTTTTATTTTGGAAAATGGTCTCACTAGGTTGATGAGAATCTCACTACCTTCTGAGGCTATCCTGAATCTGCAATCTTCCTGTCTCAAACTCCCAAGTGCTAGGATTACAGGTGTATACCACCACACCTGGCTACCCCAAGCCAATTTATGTTTTGTTTTGAAACAAAATCTCACTAGGATACTGAGTCAGCTACTTACTGAAGCTGTCCTCAAACCTGAGATCCTCCTGTCTCAGCTTCCCTAGTACTGGGATTACAGGCATGAGCCACCAGGCCTTGCAAATTAGAAATTTTTGAGTTGTATTTTTTCTTATATAAATTCTGGACAAGTAATTTAAATGTCTTCTGTCTACAGGCTCAATTAGGATTTTTTAAAATCTTTTCTAATTCTCTAAGCTTCCCTTGTGATCATCAAGAATATTGTCATTTCCTAACCTACTTGAATACATACAGCTGATTAATTTTTTGTTTTTATTTTGCTGCACTGGGCTTGATCCCAGGGGTGTTCTACCATTAAACAATACCTCTAATTCTTTTTATTTTATTTTGATAGATGGTCTCACTACATTTCTCATGTTAGCATCCAACTTCCAATCATCTTGCCTCAGCCTCTCATGCAGCTGAGATTACAAACATACATTACCATGACTGGCTAGAGTTGACTCAAGTGTCATACTAAATTAAAAATTTAGGAATTTAATTGCTATTTCTTAAGGAATAATATAGGACAAATTACTTTCAATACACTTTTATTGTTGCATTATAGTCTCATATCAGAATATAAATTATGCTGATAGTGACATACATGCACATAGCACTTGGTGGGCTTTCTCTCAGCTCCCTCCTCTTTCCCCCTTCCCCATAGAGTACTGAGATTGCCATTGGTATTCTCACAAATGTACATAAAGCTCATGGTAGTAATTCCTTCACTGATACTCCCTCTTCCTCCTCCCCTTCCTCTACACCACCTTCCTGGCTCCACTAAAGTTTCTCCTCCATTATTTGGAATCCCTCTAGTATACCGCTTCTCCCCTAGCAAGTCATTGAACAAATTATATTGTGTTTTTTGTTTTTTATTTTTTTGCGGAACTGGGGCTTGAACTCAGGGGCATTCTACCTTCGACCTACACCCCCAGCCCTATTTTTTATTCTTTATTTTGAAACCGAGTCTCACTAAGTTGCGGAATGCCTCACTAGGTAGCTGAGGCTGGCCGCTAACCTGGATCCTCCGGTCTCAGCTTCCTGATTGCTGGGATTACAAGCGTGCGCCACCACGCCCGGCATATTGTGTTTGTTATCGAGAAAAAATTATATGCTATGAATCTTGTGACTGTCTATAATCTATTTTTCAAATAAAAATAATTTTACGATCAATATTTTCAATAATACAATGCAACAATTGTACAGATGAAATTGAAGTACACATTAAAATACATACAGGATAAAATACATGATTTGTAATCTATCAGAGGAAAAATGAGCTTGATGTTTTGTTTTTTAATAATATACTATACACTTAATACTTCATGTTACAATTTACAGAAAAATGATAATAAATTAACAAAATATTTCTAGCTTCATTACACACTAATGTGAATTTGAGCAATGTAATTTTCCTCAATATTTATTCCACTTTTGACACTCATTTATTTTTAAGATGTTTTGAGTTATGTGTGTTGCTTTAGCATATATTTACTTATAAATATATTTTAATCTTTTGAATAATGTAGTGGTAAAATTAGCATAAAGTAAAATCTTGATAATTAAGAGTACATTATACTACAAAAATATCATGTTAGTTTTCTAGTACTAAAAAAAGAAACAGTACCAAATTTTAGTTCAGTACTATGTAGAGCCTGAAAATGGACTACATATGTTTCTCTCTGTGTATACATGAATTATTTCTAGAAACAAATTCAAATATTTTTTTTCCTTAGATAGAGCCATAAACTTTTTAAAAGTATAAATGGCTAAAAACCAATACTTTGATATAGCTGATTTAAATTTTTATGTTATTTATTTAGATTCATAACACTAGACCATTTTAAATCCTTTTTTCATATGTCTACTTCACTTGACATTCTCATCCACAAAAACTGTGACCATATTACCAACATGAAGTTGGAAGTGTGAGCCTCTTGACCTTGCAAATTACTAATTAGCATTAAATTGGCCTCAATCAACTCCAGTGTAATTGAAGTAGCATGGTTCTCTGTATAGGTGAACAGTTTATTGAATGCTTATTTTGTCACATCAAGCTGAAAAATGTTAAATGATAAGTCAAGTACTTCCTGAATCAATATGGAGCATGTCTCAATTATCAGTAGTCAGACTTTTAAAATAGCCCGGTTGATTTTTTCTCAGGGGTATTGCTAAGTATGCATGAGTTAATGCACAATGAAAAATATCAAACCTATAGAGCTTAAACTCGTCAATGGATAGTTATAAGTAAGGGTGATTCTAATCTTTCCATGGACTGGTTATATTTTAAGAAAATTTAGATATAGATTATAATGGGGCAAAATATTCAATTTCAGATATATAATTGTTGGATATATTTCATAATGAATTTCTTGATTTGTATTGGTACAATTTCAGTAAAGATTCAGAATTATAGAGGTCATCTGTTAAAGACTACAGTATACAGAATGTGGCAGAATTTCAATTTAATCTATATCAGTTTAATGTATAAATTGATTAAATATATTTAATACTCATATCTTTAGTATGTCCAAAAGAGATTTTAGAGTTTCATATACTACTTGATCTTCCACAGAATTATAAATAGTTTTGAAATGATGTGGTTCTTAATGAAAATATTCTTAGATTTCTAGAAGTTTTATTAATATACAATTTAAAGTGTGCAATTGAATATTTTCTGTGTGTGTGTGTATGTGCGTGTGTGGGGGGGGTGTGTATGTATGTTTATTACTGGGGATTCAACCCAGGGGAGTTCTATCTCTGAGCCACACCCTATTTTATTTTTCAGTTTGAAACAGGGTCTCAATAGTTTCTGAGAGTCTCTCTACGTTGTCCAGGCTATCCTTAAGCCTGAAGTCCTCCTGTCTCAGTCTCACAAGGACTGTAATAACAACCCTGTGCTAACACGCCCAGCTGAATATTTTCATTTAAGGGTTTTTATACCACTGCCAAAATCTAATTTTAGAAAAAAATAGAAAAGTACATACTAATAGCAGTCACAACATTTTTTCCACCTAACTCCACCCTCATTCCTACAACACAGCCCTGAGAAAATGGAAATGTTTCCATTTCTGTAGGTTTGTCAATTCTAGATATTTCATATAATGAACTCATAGAGTAGATAGTCTTTTGTGATTAATTTCACTTAATGGATTCGAAGTGCATTTATGTTGTAGTATGCATATCACAAATTAACTTCTTTTTACTCATGAATAGTATTCTATCATACAGGTATACTATAATTTTTTAAATCAACTTATTAGTTGAACAATTGTTTCATGTGAATATTTTGAATTAAAGGTAAAAATAGTTCCAAAGTAATTGGAAAAGATTTCCTTGGCCCACTTTCATTCATGGATAAAACAACCAGAAACACCACAATAAAGAAATAGATGACTTCCCTATCCTCATAGATCAATCTAAATAATGCAGTGATGAATTTTTGTATACAAGTGTTTCAGGTATCTTATCTACTTACCTAATAAAGGAGTTTCTGGTTACTCTGACATTTTTACAAAATGCCAGCCTATTTGCATAGGCAGCTGCAATGTTTTACATTATCAACAGCTATTTATGAGGTGTTCAATTTCTTCCCACTTGCCAAATTTTAGCTTTCTCATGATAAAAGTAATTACTCAATGCAAAGACTTTAACATATATATTTTGCAGTACTACTGATTTTTTCTCTAACACAGCCAAGTTTTCTGATAAATATAAACCATGGATTTTTAATATTAAAGATTAGACTTGATGTTATAAGTTGACACAGGTTATACTGAAGTTTATATGAAATGCTTAAAGAATAAGGATACATTCCTTATTATTTAATCCACCTATAATTTATTGAAAGGTAAAGATATATATATATTTTTATTTTAAAGAGTCACTACTTGTCTATAGTATATATCTTACAGAAAAAAAATATTTTCCTAAATCTCAGACAAGTGTAATCTATTTCTTCCAATATAGATATTTATGGTAGGTATGTGTATTTTTATTTGAGATCTCAGTTTCCTTATAGAAATTATAATAAATGAAAATAGGTTTTAGATTTTGTTGAATAATTAGGATTATTGATTATCATTGGCAAATAACATAATGATAATTAATTATTTGAAAGTAACAAGGGCTATAAATGTATGATTGTCATTGAAATTTTAAGGTAATTTTAATTGTTTCGAGCTACGTATTTTCTTTAATTCTGCTTAATATTTCAACAAAATTAAATTTCTTCAATTTTAATATTAAAAGGAAATAAAAAGTTTCTGTTAAAAGAAAGGAAAAAAAATCTAAATTGAAATTTTCTTACTTTTAAATTTTCAATAAGGAGAATGTTAGACATTTTATGATTTTTTTATTTTATTTATTAAACTTTTTTTTTTTTTTTTTTTTTTTTTGCGGTACTGGGGATTGAACTCAGAGGCATTCTACCTCCAAGCTACACCCCCAGCCCTATTTTTTATTCTTTATTTTGAAACCGAGTCTCACTAAGTTGCGGAGTGCCTCACTAGGTAGCTGAGGCTGGCCGCGAACCCGGATCCTCAGGTCTCAGCCTCCCGAATGCTGGGATTACAAGCGTGCGCCACCACGCCCGGCTTTTATTAAACATTTTTAAGATGAGATTTCAACATTTGTGATATTATATCAAAGATGTAGCTGGGCATGGTGGCTCATGCTTGTAATCCCGTACTTGGTAGGCAGAGACAGGAGGATCTGGGTTGGTGGTCAGCCTCAACTACTTAGTGAGGCTCCTTGCAACTTAGTTAGACCCTGTTTCAAATAAAGAATAAAAAATAGGACTAGGGGTGTAGCCTGGAAGTAGAATGCCCCTGGGTTCAATCCCCAGTACAGAAAAAAAAAAAAAAAAAGTTTCTGTTTACTATACCAATATACCAAAGGAAGATTCTCATAAAATATTTTTGCATGTCAATCTATTTTAATGTCTTCAGAAAAGTGGCTGTTTTTAATAAACAATAAGAATGTAAAAGGAATATAATATTTTACATAAAGTATTTCAGCTGAGCTACGTAATCTTAAACCTATTATTTGCATTATGTGGTTGAGCAATATTAATAAAAAATAGAATACTTGTAATAATATTTGAAATTTCATAGTTTTAGAATGCCATTCACAGTATTAAAGTAAGACTAATGTTTACTTCAAATATATATATACATATATGCTTTTTATATGTGTAAATTTTAAAATTTACACAGACATTTGAGATATTTTCCTATTTCAAACCAAATTTTTTTAAATGAATACAGTCTAAATTGTTAATTGAATATTTTTCTAAGCTAATCTATAAAGCTGGGTATGGTGATCCAAACTTGTAGCTTGCAATCCCAGTACTTAGGGGGCTGAGATAGAAGGATTACAGGTTTTCGACCAGCTCAGCAACTTGTGAGGCCCTCTGAAAGTTAGTGAGACACTATTTTAAAATAAAGGATAAAAAATGGGGCTTGGGGTGTAGCTCAGAGCTAGAATGCCCCTGGGTTCAATCCCCAGTAACATGCATACACAAACACACACACACACACACACACACACACACACACACACACACAGCTTATATAGAGCAATTTTGGAAGGTTTTTTTTTTTAATTGTGAATCATCTTTATGAATGCAAAGCACATTATTATATAAGAGGCTCATTGCAGCAGTGTATGATACATACAGTAAAATAAATAAGCTTTCAGTTTTAATGTCTAGACTATATACAGTAATTAGGTACTGTGCATTTCAAATATATAGAAGAAAAGACTTTTCAACAAAAAGAAAAGGTAAATGTTTAGAGTGATAGATATATTTAACTTGATTTAAACACTATAAAACATGTACATGTATCAAAACATCACATTGAAGCCAGGCGTGGTGGCGCACGCTTGTAATCCCAGCATTCGGGAGGCTGAGACCGGAGGATCCGGGTTCGCCGCCAGCCTCAGCTACCTAGTGAGGCACTCCGCAACTTAGTGAGACTCGGTTTCAAAATAAAGAATAAAAAATAGGACTGGGGATGTAGCTCGGAGGTAGAATGCCCCTGAGTTCAATCCCCAGTACCGCGAAAAAAAAAAAAAAAAAAAAAATCAAAACATCACATTGTACTCCATTAATATGTATAGTCATAATGTTAATTAAAAGCAAAATTTAATTTCAATTAAAAATAAAATGAGCTGTTTGATTTTAATTTAAATGGGGTATTCAGTTATTATGAACAAAATAATCATGAAAAGCAAAGTGAGGAGGCAAAAGAAAAAGGAGAAAAGAAGGAGGAGGAAGCAGACGAACATTAATTAAAAATTTCCTGGTTTGAAAATGATAAAATCTCTGAAGCTTGAGCATTACAATTTTAACATAACTTATTTCAAAATATAGTAGTGAAAACATTAATACTTCACCAGTTGAATTAAAGTAAAATTCAGATTAATTGTGGATACATGAAAAAATAATTTATATGTGTACAGTGTGCAAATATGAGATGTACTTTGCTATAAAATTACTGATGATACTATATATTAAAACTGTGTATTATTTAACATTATCTTAAATTTGTTCTGGAGGGTATACACATACAATGGTATCACTTAGACTTCTTTTTATACTTTTTTTTTTTTTTTTTTTTTTTTTTTTTTTTTTTTTTTTTTTTTTTTTTTTTTTTTTTGCGGTACTGGGGATTGAACTCAAGGGCGTTCTACCTTCAAGCTACACCACAACCCTATTTTTTTAATCTTTATTTTTGAAACCGAGTCTCACTAAGTTGTGGAGTGTGCCTCACTAGGTAGCTGAGGCTGGCGGTGAACCCGGATCCTCCGGTCTCAGCCTCCCAAATGCTGGGATTAGAAGCATGAGACACCATGCCCGGCTTCTTTTTATACTTTTATTGATACATTATAATTATAAATCATAATGAGATTCAAACTGAAACAAACATTCATGCACACAGCACTGTGTGTTTTTTCTCTGGTTATCACAACACTACCCACCTCTCTCCATATATTAGTGAGATTGACAATGAAAACTTCATGTATGGACCTCACTTTATTTAAAATGTTTCCTTCTTCAAGTTTCTTCTTCCCCTTCTTGTCCGCCTACAATCCCATTTTACCATTCTACTGATCTACCTCATCATTTATATATAGTCTCTTTGGTTTCTTATATTCTCTCTATCTTTCACATATGAGAAAAACCTATGGCCCTTGACCTTCTGTGACTGGCTGATCTCACTTAGAATAATATTCTCTAGTTCTCTGCACATGGTATAATTTTACTGTTCCTTATGGCTGAGTAAAGCTCTATTTTGTGTGTGTATCACATTTTCATTATCTATTCATCTGTTGACAGATACCTAGATTTAGGATATACAGGTTTCTAGAAGTAAAACAAGCAATCCTAAAATTCATATTGAAAAACTACCTACATTAGCCAAATTAATTCTGATCAATAATATTCATACTGGAGGCATCAAAATGCCTGATTTCAAATTAAACTACAGAGCTATAGTAAGAAGAACAGCACAGTATTGGCACAAAAACACAAAGACCGAGGGACTAGAATAAAATGTATGGAAACAAAGTCTCCCACTTATAGGTAGTGGATTTTTGACAAAAGAGCTAAAAGCATATGCTGGAGCAAAGACAACCTCTTTAAGAAATGGTGCTGTGAAAACTGGATGGCTGTATGTAGAAGAATAAAATTAAACTGCCATATTTCTCCCTGTATAGCAAAGGAAATCATCAAGAATCTTAAGAGAGCCTGTAGAATAGGAGGAAACTTTACTAGATACTCCTCTGAGTACTGATATTTAAAATATTTAAGGAACATTAAAATAACAATAAAAAGTAAATAATCCAACTAAAAATGGACAATTTAACTGAATATACAATCTTGAAAAAAGAAATACAAATGATCAAAAAATATATGAAAAATATGTTTGACATCATTATCAATCAGGGAAATGCAAATCAAACCTACAATAAGAGTCCATCTAACTCCAGTTAGAATGACAATCACGGTGAATCCAAATTATAATAAATGCTTGTAAGAATTTGGGAAAATAGGAACACTTATACATTGTTATTGGGGCTGTCAATTAATACAACCACTATGAAAATCCATATGGAGGTTTTTTTCAAAGACTCAGAATGAAACCACCATACAACCCACTTGTATGGTGGAAAGATAACAAGAAGTGGTATCTTTCCAAAAGAATAGTCCGAATATTATAGTGATATGTGACATCTGTGTTAATAGAAGCAGAATTCACAATATTCAAATTATGGAACTTTGATTTTACTTTTAATTAATTACTTTAAATTATTCCTTTAAAGTTGGTTAGTATTTTTACTAGTAATAGTAGCAGTAGTAGTAGTAGTATGCCACTACAAAATGTTACTTTAAATCAGAGTGGCTTAGATAGACCTCTATTTTTACTTTGAGGTTTTATCATGGTCTGTATAATACTAGGTGCGATGAATATAGAATGCTCATTTAATAGGAGATTGGAATAGAAAGACCGAAGAAATAACATGTTTCTCTGTCCCTTTTCAGATACACCTTAACCACCGTCTCCCTCTTCACAGAATGCACATATTTTGTGAAACAAAGTACACTTGACAGAGTGGCTAGAGACAGCAAAATCCTACAGATATATGCTAAGTGTCATAAAATACTACACTTTCTTTTTTCTTTTCTGTCCATTTGGTATAGCAGACAGTTGTTCAAATCAAGTCTCAAACATCAGATTTGTGAAGTCATTTGACAGCTTGTTTCTAGGATCACAAAGATATGTAGGAAAAAATAATTGAAATTTGCATGAAATATAGGTGTTACATTTCAATATATATACTAATCTGAATTCTTCTGCTATGCTGGTGTTATGTTTTTCTGCTTTTAATTTGATGACATATCAGATATTTATTCTTTACTTAGACTTTTTATTTTATTTTTAGCCATTTGTGCTGAGTGATCTGATGTGCATATTTATTTAAAAACTGAAAACAATTTTCATTGTTCAAGAACATTCCTGAAGAACATGTAACTCATAGAAACTATCTGCTAATATTTACCTGCAGTAGTTACTCTGTCTCAGAGTAAGATTGTGTCAAGGTGATGATGGCATAGGGCAGCTTTCTATGTAATTAATGTTTCAGAAGAGGGTTAAACATCTCAGCTTTAAATATTATACAATACAAATAAAAAGAGTGCTTGAGGCAGAGATTGTAATATAAACAACAAAGGTGACAAAAGAATGTTTTAAATCTGGGAGTACATGTGGTGAGATGAAAAATTACTTCTTTATGAATCCTTGTGTTCTCTTACTGGTTTCAAGTAAGACTGAACAATATCACTGCTTTTTTCCTTTTATTCTTCGCTGGTATACCTCTTATTTTAGATGTCTTCTTACCTAAAATATATTTATTACTCTATTCCTTAAAAGTAAAAAAAAAAATGATAATGGAGAAAAAGTTAATCATGGTTAAAATGGTTGGATAAAGACATTTTTAAATTATTTTTCTTAATACCTTTCTTTTTTTTTTTTACTTTATTTTTTTTTTTTTTAATTTTTTATTGTAGTAATTCGTGCAATATAGCATACATCTTTGTTGCGTACGGATTGTTAACAACATATTTGCACACAGTTGTCATTTGACCCTTTCCCAATTCCCACCCCAATCTCCTCCCCTTCCCTCCCCCTCAGGTTCACTTTGGTGAGTGACCTTGATATGATTGTGTAATTACATCACGTGCTTGAGGGCGTCCCTCTGCCCCCTGCGTCCACTACAGTTAAATCAACTTCATTGCTTATCGAGGATCTCTCTTTTTCATCTGGAGATCCTCTTATGTCACATCCCCTCCCTAGCATCCACATATTAGGGAGAACATATGCTTCTTAATTCTTTGTGACTGACTAATCTCACTTAACATAATGTTTTCCAGTTGCATCCATTTCCCTGCAAAGAACATGATTTTATTCTTCTTTA